>JALIZH010018502.1:0-82577 GCA_030522465.1 Rhipicephalus appendiculatus
ATAATCCATTACTGTGTAAACGGCCAGCTGTTCGAGGGCTCTAACAATAGTCATTATTCAAACAAATAATTTGGATCCATCAGCTGGATTTCTTATGAATATTCGCCTAATCTTGCTGTGTAATGTAAAGGTGAACTTACCCTGTCTTTTTCATCAGTATGGGTCATCTATGTTATAAACTGAATTTTAGGACGTCTTTGTTTAAGGACATGGTTGTTTATTATATACGCTCTTTTTATTCTTATTGAAATCACTAAAAGCTTTGTCCGTGTTATGCAGGAAGTCGTTTAATTCGATATGCCTTCCCGTTTACATTTGTTATAAACCGTTACAAACACGTAGCTGATGACCATAGTGCTCTTGGGTTAGTTCAGAAATCATTTTGTTGCGCCTTCATTCTCCTTGCTAATTTACTGAACTCATCACTTTCTTGCGTATTCAATTTTTTTCTTGCAAAAGTTAGTGTTCAGCTTTTTTGCAATATTGACACGTGTTCCTTAGAAGCAGTATATCTTCTTCATGCAATCCCACCTTAAAGTTTGTTATCCTTTTGATGATTTTTGCATATTTTCCACACAAGTAAAATGTATCGCCGAAGGTGGCGCATGCGTGCTGGCGCACTCTGTGCATGAGGTGATACCAACAGCAAGTACTTGGCCTTGTGAAAACACGCCAAGCACATGACAATTGTTCATTCCATGTGCAATTTCCTTAAAAACGTTCTATTCTGCACGACGGGGCGTCTGATAGCAGTATACTGTTTGCAGAATCGGATTGCGACGTTTAAGCTCCAAAGTTGAAAAGCAATCGTCGGAACATTATAAGTTATTTTGCATATAACGCCATTTCACAGCCGTGCGCTATCCGTGTAGACATGAACTACAGCTGCACGTACCCCACCCATTTCAGAGTGATTTAACGGACGAGTTCTTCGCGTCCCCGGTTCTGTTGATAAGGCATTAAAATACGTTACGAACCACAGTCCCATTCGACCAGAACTCACGGCCACTCCCACGTTTACTTAGCACCACTTGTACATTGAGTGCCATGGGTTGACATTGCGTGACATAGCCGCGTGCTTATCGGAAATCATAGGACACCACCTATTCTGTAGCAGACACCAATCGATATTTGCGACCGCTGTAACTGAATAGTGCGGTCGACGGTGTCTTCATCTAAATATTATGTTTCCTTGCAAGGTGGCCACAGTTATCGTGTCTCGGAATTCTTCAGTACTCGCAGTGAGAAAGAGTAATGCCGAAAATATGTATGCCCTGCTCAGAAGTAAACAATGAAAGTTTGGCACACGGAACATATGCACTACAATGTACGCCTCTTTGCGTGTACCTCATCTGTAAATAGTTCTCAGAAAGCGTTTACGGCATTCCGTTGCGAAAATCGCACCAGGTTGTCGTTAACAGTTTCGTTGAGTGCATAACGCCAGTTTAGTTCCCCATAATGTTGGGATTTCATAGTCCAGTTCATCGACAGACATGGACAATTAATTAGGTAAACGTGAGGGTACATTTTATTTCCACAGCTACATTTATAGTAGAAGCTGTGGGTAAAGATAAGTGGATGTGAATATGAATACCAAGCTCTAATTGAATTCCTTATGGCACCTGTTCGATGCGAAGCCAGACAAAAGGGCGTCCTAAAGCCGACTGCTCAACTCAATTTCACCATTCTTTCTCAGCCCAACAGTTAAAAGGTGAGAAATTGAAGACAGAAAGTAACGTATCGGCCGCATATTGATTTCAACAGACCGTTCCGAAAATCACAATGGATGGCACGAGCATATCTTGGTGACACAAATATGTAATTCTCGACTTATATTTCAGCTATGACGCAGCACTTCGAAACACATATGTCATGTGTACTTGCATATATTTCATTTCACAAACACACACACAGATAAACACACACACACACCCACATACATACATACATACATACATACATACATACATACATACATACATACATACATACATACATACATACATACATACATACATACATAATGTGTGCCCCAGCTGACCCCAGCCAGAGTTTTAAAATATGCCGACAGACTAACCAATTACACATAAACGCATCGAAAACAAAATTTGTTTTATTCACCTCTAGCCAGCGGACACTTCCTTATATTCCTCGCATATTTCTCGGAGCCACTTCTATCCTAGAAGTTCCTCTTGTAACTATCTGGGCGTAGAACTAGAATACCATCTAAAAATTATTAGTCACATATGCAAAGTCAAACAAAAGATTGCCTACGGGATCCGAGTTCAAAAATAGCGATGTGTATTTAAGCATGACATTTTACTTACGTTGGATTTTTCATTTGTCCATTCACACATTAACCACTGCGTTACGTGTTGGTGAAATACATGACACATCCACATTCATTACAAGTACTACAAAACTAAGGAACAAGAATAATTACGTTTAGCACATTTAACCATAAACCCGCATATCTTTCACAATCTAACCGTATTTTTTCAGTTTCGAAACTCCTTCAGTATAGCCTTACAAAATTCTTGTTCTAAGAAATTAATTTTACAAAATACCATGGCGGTATACAAGGATCTTAACTAACAAATAATAATACTACAAAGTTCGCACGCAATAGCAACCTTGTTTTATCCAAAATTTATACTAATCATGGCCAGCAGAGCGTCCTTTTTTCATCCATCGTTGCTTGGCACACTAAACCCATCTATATGAAAACACAAAGAATTCATCAATTAAAAAAAACAAAACAATTAAAAGATTATATTCTCTGTCTCTGATATATAGGTATTGTCATATTCTTCGTCATTGTGTATTCTTATTTGCTGAGCTCGTTTTCGTTACTTTGTGTGCTCTTATTTTTTCTAGTCCAATTTATTTCTCTTCAAATTCAATCATTTCTACTTACACCATATATAATGCGTATTTTTTGCTGTGCTGTAACCTGTGTTTCTTGTTTATCTTGAAAAGGAGGTCTCATTGCAGTCTTTGACTTAGCGACCTCCTTCTGTATATTATCATGTTGTAATTGTTGTAGTATTTGAAATAAAATTTATTCTTATTGTGACTTGGTGGTGGTGTGACCAAATGCACGGCGGAGATCATAATCTTTTTGTGTTAAGCTTACACTGCAAACGCAAATTAGCCGAATTGGGCGTTTTAAGGGCTTAATACTACCTTCATTTGGGACCGTACTCCCTTAGGGAGTATTAAGATCGGTGTAATAAAGTTCTGCGTCCTCAATTTTACTTCCTTGAGAAATTATGGGGATAAAAGGTGGAAGAAAGGCGGTAAATTCACGATCTGACGCCATTTTGTCAAATGGAGTTCAAGGACAGAAAACTCCTATTTCACTTTCTCGCGCAAATCTTCCCTTTATTTTATCCGAAGCTATAGTGCCTTCAGTGCTGGCGTGCATGTATGCAACTGCGCGGGCGAAAGAATTGTTTCTCAAAGTGCTTAATAAATTCATGAACGTGCTAATCAACGATTTCTTCGTCTCGCCGATTGATGCACATTGTTGTACGGAATGCACACTACCGCTGGGCTCGGGCTCACGATGCATTTCGACCACAGAATGACTTTCGCCTAATGTTGTTTTACCATCAAATCGAAGTTAAACTAAAAGTAGGAGCGTGTACACCCTCGATGTGGCCTATCGGCACCGCATGCACACTCAGTATACCCTTTATGATCACGAATTGGGCACAGGCGGCGCGCCTCAACGCACGGAATAAGATCCGGTGTTGAAAAAAACCAGGCGAAAAAAAAGAAAAAAGAGAAACGAAAGAAAAAACGCGACTCTCCTCAAGCGGCTGCTCTGAAAGGGAAGCAGCGACAAAACACGCCCCTCGACCAGCCTCGACCTTCGAACGGCGGCGATAAGAGAGGAACCATCGCACGCGGGCGCGCGCGGAGGGGAAAAAAGAAAGCAAAAAGAAAGAAACGCGAGAAGCGAGCCGCGAGGAGGAGGAGGAGAAAAACTTTATTATTAACTGAGGAGTTTGGAGTAGAGCTGTGCACGGGCCTCATTTTCGAGTCCCGAGCCCGGCCCGGGCCCGCTGACAGCGTCGAAGGCCCGCCCGAGCCCGACGCTAAAGGGCTGCGAGCCCGCCCGGCCCGGCCCGGCGTACAAAAACAAAAGTTCGGACCCGGCCCGGTCCGGCCCGAACTTATGAAGTTTCGCTGCGGATACAAGATAACTATTTCTGATAATGTGGCATATTATTCAACATATCCGAGCAAAACCTAAGGAATCGATACATGACAGTCACTATACACACAAATTAGAAGTTGTGTATATATAACAAGCTATCCAACGATTCGGGCTTAGTGAAATGCGGCGCTCCTGCATCACATATCCAGCCAGACTAAACTACCGTTCGCTCCTCACTCTGGTAGTAGGAATTGCCAATATTTTTTTTCGCAAGCTAGCAAGCTTGGAATATTTAGGCTGCTTGTTATTCCTGGAGTTTATTACCTTAGATGCAGGACAGGAGGATGATCCATCGATAGATAATGAAAAAAGCTCCTCTTGTGTGAACGGTAAATTATTGCTACTGTTGCTCTACTCATTAAATAATTCTATGCATTGCTTTTCTGAAAGCAGGCTACTTTCACAATTTTGTACACTCTCTTTCAAAAGCGAAGAAATAATACGTCGTAAGTTTGATTCGGGCTTTGCATGTGGCCCGGCATACCCGATTAAAAAAAACATTGCCCGAGCCCGGCCCGGGCCCGAGGTGAGAAGACGTCGGTTTACCCGAACCCGGCCCGCGGGCCGGGCCGGGCTCGGGCTTCCGGGCTACCCGGAGCCCGTGCACACCTCTAGTTTGGAGCACGCCGGCTCCTGGGCCCCCGCACGACCCCGCTGCGCTCAAGCGTTCATTTGGTGGTGGTCCATGACGCTGGCAGCCCGGTCGGCAGCCATTGTCTGCTCAACCGGGTCCTCTGAACGCAGTAGGGTCTCCCAGTCCTCCCAGGTCTTTAGGCGCTCCAGGGCCCGCGGGGGAGGATTCCGCCGGGCATTGAGAAAGGATGTGAATAGCAGAAGCATGAGGTTCAGGGCAGATAGTACAGACTGAGGTGAGGTAAAGGGGGTGATAGTGTGATAGAATGAGAGGAGAGGGAAGAGTGTGAGTCTGTAGCTGACGCCAGAGCGTGGCCTGTCGGTTGCTGAGGGACTTGTGAGGTGGAGGATAGAGCTGACGCTCGGCCCTATAGGCCTGAGTCAGCTCGTTGAAAGTGTGCGCCCGCTCCTTCGTGAATCCGGGATCGGAGGCCGCTCGTGCCCGGTTTAGAGAACCTCGGGCTAAGAGGTTGGCGGCCTCGTTTCCAGGATTCCCGCAGTGCGCGGGCACCCAAATCAACTCCACATGACGGGGCGGGGGGTGCATCGGGCGAGTCCAGTATGCAAAAAGCAGGGACGCGTGAACTCAGGCCTAGTGCGAAATTTAGGATTGCGGTTTTGGAATCGGATAAAACATACCGTGCCTCTGTGCTAACGATTGCTAAGGCAATAGCAGCTTCCTCTGCAGCTTCGGGGGAGGTGTCCGGAGGAAGTGTGTGTGTACTTATGGGGGAGAGTTTGTGATACACCACGGCAGCGACCGCTTCATCGCCCACGCAGGCTGCGTCTACCCATACGGCGTCCGGTTCGGAGCCGTAACATCGGTGTAGAGTTCTAGCGCGAGCTCTGCGGCGTTTATCGTGGTGGTCGGGGTGCATGTTACGGGGAAGTGGTGTAATGAGGAGTTCGCAGTGCAGGGGTCTTGGTATGGGAAGTAATGTCGGATCATTGGCAGGTATCTGGATTCCAAGAGAATGCAGAATATGCCGACCGGTGTCGGTTTGTGTGAGGCGAAGGTATTGTGTTTGGCGGTGTGCGTCTATGAGTTCCCCGACAGTGTTGTGAAGGCCCAGCTTGAGAAGTCGACCGGTAGGTGTATTTATGGGAAGGTGGAGGGCTACTTTGTATGCCCGACGGATGAGGGCATCCAGGGCATCAATGTCGCGGCGAGAGAGTTGGAGGTAGGGAGTGGAGTAGAGCACGCGGTTGAGTGCAAATGCATGAATAAGGCGACATAGGTCGCCCTCCTTCATGCCCCTGTGGCGGCTTGAGACCCGGCGGATGAGGTGCGAAATCGCCCCTACAACCTTCTTGAGGTTCCGGATTGTGTTAGTGTTCTTCCCATCCTTCTGGATATGCATGCCCAGTATCCGGAGGGTGTCGACCTCTGGTACTGATCTGCCATCCAGTTCGATGACGATGGGGGAGGAAGGGGAGTTGCGGCTTTTGGGACGGATGCAGAGCAGTCCGGACTTGTCTGGAGAACAGGTAAGTCCTACACTAGCTGCATAGTTTTGCGTTAGGTTGGCGGCTGTTTGAATGGTGTCCTGTATGTCACCGTCACTGCCATGGGTAGACCAGAGCGTGATGTAGTCCGCGTATAGGGTGTGTTTTAGGTGAGGAATAGTTGCCAGTTGTCGTGCTAGGGGGATGAGAGTGGACATTAAATAAGAACGGTGAGAGGACGGACCCTTGAGGGGTGCCGACACTCCTTAGTGTGTATGTTGGGCAAGTGAGCGGGCCGAACTGCAGTTCGGCCGTGCGTGCTGTGAGAAAGGTTTGGAGGTAAGTGTACGTACGTGTACCCACATTCAGTGGAGAAAGGGCTGTTAGGATCGCATGATGCTCAACGCGATCAAAGGCATTGGATAAGTCCAGAGCCAGGACTGCCTCGGTGTGGCCCGGAATGAGCCGGGTCAAAGATGTCGTGGGTGATTTGTAGCATGGCATCTTGTGTGGACAAATGGGGGCGAAAGCCAACCAATGCTGTGAAGGGTATAAGTCACAGTCTGTCATATGCTGTGTGAGCCTCGCCAACACAACGTGCTCGAAAAGTTTGCACAAACATGAAGTTAGTGAGATTAGGCGAAGGTTTTGGAGTGTGAAGTGGTTTGTTGGGCTTCGGTATGAGCATTACTTTCGCGTGGCGCCAGGACTGCGGAAGCGTGCCTTCCTTCCAACACTGGTTGAAGTACTCCGTGATGCGAGTGATCGATTTGTCATCCAGGTTACGGCAGTGTAGTGTTCTTAATACAGTCGGCGCCGGGTGGGGATTTTGTGCGAAGAGTCAAAAGGGCGGCTCTGACCTCCGCCTCGGTTATTTCTGTGTCAAATTAGGGGTTCGGCTGTCCTGTGTATAAGGGAAGAGGAGTTGGTATGGAAACGCGAGAAGTTCCGAAATGACAGCGGATGCTACCGCAGGCTGGCCCCAGCGGCGTGCGTGAGTGATAGCGAAGCGAAGCCGTCATGGGATAACGTCGGTTTTGTGAAGGACGCCTTTCAACTACCCTGCTATGCGTCGATCATGTGTGCACATTTCATGCCGGCAGCATTCGTGTGTTCTCGTCGCGGGACGTGAAATGTGTGGTTTGACGACAGTGCAACATGCACTTGTGCAATGGTGTGGCAATGGCCCGGTGACTCAAGCGAGCAGCAGCTGATGGGCGCGCCGCGTTCGCGGCACATTCAGGAACACAAATGGTACGTAATACTTATGTTTCCTCTGTTTGCGCGACCTTGTCGCTTGGGCAGCAGTAGGTGCTGTTCTGCACATTGCGTCACGTCGAAAGTGCAATGAAAAGCGAAAAAAGGAGGGCCATTAAGCTCACATAACAACGATGTGTGATACGTGTTTCGAATTGGCTGACCGCTTGGCGTGGCCAGCCAATTCAAGCGAGTGCGCCTTAAAACTGAATGTTTGTACGACATAATTCCCTTGCTTGCGATAAAGCATGAATGAAGCAGTGCTTCCAGGGAGTATGCACTTAAGCAACAACAAAAAGAAAAAAGACAGCTGTTATCACGCTGTCATGTGGTAAAACGTGCATTAAGGCCAGATTTGTTTTCTATTTATTCTGTTCTCACGCGCAGATTATGAGCAAGGTAAGAATACTTTTTGACGACAATTTTGCATTGGGCACTTTGTCCGTCTCCCACACAAAAAGTTAAATTGCATATCACGGCGCATTGACATCATGAGCTTGTATATATTTAGCTAGAAAGAATAAGTCATGTTAATGACACATTATGATGCCATATGATGTGTAAGACATGTGCTTAGTTACAGCGTGTTTGCTGAAGCACATGTATTTTATCGTATGGTCACTTCATTAGTCACATATCAGCACGAGAACTTGCCAAGGTTACATGTGCATATTTATGGAATTTAGGAGATGTGTCACTTGTGCAAGGCTAATTTAATCACATTGATATAAGTCAGTTGAATCTGTTGAACCTCGTTGTTGAATCACCTTGTTCCTTCCCTCTGGTTATTGTTTTACTTTTTGTTGTCATAGTGTTTATGATCAGCACACAGCATTCTGACTGTTGACAGAATTTCTGACAAGGTAAACAGGCTGGTACTTTGTCCACGTCTTCTATTGTCGTCATTACAAGTGCACTGTTTAATTTTGCCATGAATCAATACCAAGTCGCCCAATCTTCAGTCCTAAACAGAACAGCTGTGGTTGATGAAGAAGCTAGTGTTCCATGTGTTGTAAGTGATAATAACTGTTGGTGCGTAACATCCCAAAGCCACCACACGATTATGAGAGGCGCCGTAGTGGAGGGCTTCGGAAAGATAGACCGCCTGGGGCTCTTTAACACGCACCTAAAGCTAAGTACGTGGGCCTCAAGCAGTTACGCCTCCATTGAAATGCGTTTAACTCCAAGGTTAATCATACTAAAATTTGACACCTTTACACTACAATGCTAACTTCACTGACAGCTAAAACTACTCGAATGATGGTACACAGGACAAACGTACACTTCTGGTGCTGTTTCGCATTTCATTACAGTTGTGTACTTTTTGCCCTCTGTACTTTAAGTGAAAAGTTCACAAGAAACTACTTAGCAGCATCTCACTATTGCATTTGTTTCGTGTTCTGTTTTAAAGGTCTGCAATAGTATAGTCAAGTGTGAGTCTTTGCCAAGACATTCATATTTCTGGATATGGAAAGCTTAATGGACTTCTTTTCTATTATTTTCAGGAAGACATTTCTGGCAAAGCTGCAAGAGTTGCTCACCCACTTGTTTGTGTACAAGACACTGTATTGTGGGAACACTCCCCTGTGCCTCACTCTACACTAACGAGTACCTGAAGTGTAATGCAATTCACAGAAAGATATACACACTTGACTACGCACGCGAAAAAATGACAAAAATAAAGAACCATGCACTCACAGAATGAGTATGAACGTGACTAAAAATGCCATACACGTGTTAAATTTCAGTTGCTAGTACTGCGTTGTCCTGTTCCCTTCATTTCTATTTCTATGTGTGTTGCTATTTTGTTTTCACACCTAAACTATGAACTCAATTCCTGACTGCTTTACAGGCTCTATAGATTCGTGGTCAAATTCTATTCAACCACATGGCATAGCAAGCCCTAGGATCCAATATGCCAAGCCACCAGCCACTACTTTTAGAAAATTTTTAATTTTAGGCATGTGATTGCCTAATTTCAAGTTGACTTTGCAGCCATGGTAGTGGTATTAACTTTCAATGTGGTAATTATGTGCAAGCCATGAAGTGAGGAATTAAAGATGAAGAACTTTTTAGGTTGCAGATGACAGTGACTGGCATGGGAATATTGTAAACATAGCTGTAGTAATTATGTATAATAGAAGTATTCGTATATTGCAGTTGTGTGATAATGGCAACAAATTCCCAAGTATATTTCTACAAAACTGTGTTCATTTTCAGATATTTGTGAGTAAGTATGTGCAGCCATATATGAATGCAATGTTGTCATTTTCCTGGCATGGCTGAACGCCTTTACAAATTTTGGTAAGTGGATCTAAAATCAACACCACAGGTCTATTTTGGACTTTTCTGCAGAAAACAGAACTGTATGATGATGTGTGACATGTTTTGATGCCATAGGGCAAACTAATTCAATTAAAATCTACAACATTCCTCCCTGCATGGTTCCATATTTCTTAAAAGTAATGCTAGCCTTATTGTACTAACTTAGTTGCCTTCATGTGCAGGCTGACACCAAGTTCCTTGTAGATCCCATTTCTCTGGATTGTGTTTACATACTAGCACTGTGAAGTGCACATGTCAGTGTGCATTATGATGAGATTTGCCACACTACTTTCATCTTGCTTTACTGGTTGTGAATTATATATAGTGCTTGGGCTGTACTGTTAGTGTTTTGTATTGGGTGTAGGTTCAGTGCAGGAAAATGGAAATATACATATGCTTACACTGACATGAGAACTGCTACTGTTTTGATTCCAATAAAATATTGCGAACACTGTTGTTCTTATCATTCTTACACAGCTGTTTTGTTGAAGAAGACGGCAATACTATATTTTTTTTATTCTTGCTACATCATCTGTGCAAGACGAGTGCCACATACACATGGACTTTCACAAGGGCGAAGTACACGTACATTAACTTTTTTATTTAACGGGAGACCTGTCACCGCTAATTTGTGGTGGTTGTACTTGACATTGGGGCATGCTTACGTATTCGCTTTAATGCATTTGTGTGATGTTTAACAATGAAGGTTAATTAGTAAGATTGTAGGTAGTAAGATTGTAGGTAGTCTCCGAGTGTGAAAGTGACTAAATACTGAATTTGAGTTAGAGAATCACTGTGTGCCCCGCGAAAGTGCGAGTTGCGAATAAGTGCTAATTGTGGATGCAGATTATCGTTCAGCTACTCTGAAGGCGCTGCTGCACCTGCGTTTGGCTCGCGAGAGTACGCGCGCAATAAATGCACTTAGTGTAGGCGCGTTACAATGTCCTTGTAACTCGGGCATCTGCAGAGGCGTGCACACGGGGAGGAGGGGGGGGGGGAGTCTGCCCCATGCATTGACTTAATAGGGATGGTGGGCGCAGCGACGAGCCTTCGTCCCCTCGCCCCCCTTCCACCTGAAGAGGCACCCTGCGCACGCTTGTGGGCATCTGCGTGAGTAACTTTTATATGCTATGGGAGTCGTAGCGCTGAGCGCGCCGGTGGATGACGAGAACGATGGACACAGGCACGCCGGCGGCTCACGCTTAGGGGCCCGCTGACAGTCAGTCGCGGCAGTGTTTTGAAATGATAAAGATGTGTTGCTCAGTGTTTCGTCCTCGTCTCTGAGGGCTTCCATGCAGCGGGAGGCACAGACCCCATCAATGGAAACACAGGCGGTCTCGCACAGCTCAGAACACGCCGCTGCCATGGGACGCGTGCAGCTCGCGGCAGAAACAACGAAAATAGCTCCACATCATACGCCCATGGAATGCACATGTGTTCGGCCATCTGAGGATACCTTTTGTCACCCTGGTATCCAGGAATTTCGGGTGAGTGAAACAGTGACGAAGTACTCAAGAGAGCACATGCTTACAAATTTTCTAGCGGCACGACACGACGAACCGAATAGTTCGAAGCTGAAGGTGTTTACCTTGGCCTTCGTGACGCCCCTGAGTTTATGTACTGGCCTTGCGAAAGCGCTAACACATGCCGATGCTACGAGAACGGGTTAGTCGACGAACGGGTTAGCCGACGGGTTAGTAGCCGCTTTGTAGATATATACCCCCGTGAAAAACTACGCAAGCTAGTGGTGGCGCTGTGGTGTAATGGATATGAAGTTTGCTTTCAGTGCGTGTGGTCGGGAGTTCGATTCCTGTGTCGTGCGTGCTTGTATGCATATGTCATGTTTGTGCATGAATACATTAATGTCCATCTTCTAATATGTCCTAGCGATGAATAGTTGTAAGAAATGTCTCTAAAACGCTAGTATAGTGCCTGAAATATCTTTTTTTTTCTCGCCCTCTCTCGGGCCGCGTATAAAGGGGCCTTTTAAAAGCTCTCAAAAGAAGCAGAAAAACTTCCAATGAACTCCGTTCAAGCCCCCGAAATGAGAAATAAAAACACCAAATTTACCTCCTAAACACTCTGCGAATTCCCTCTTTTGACTCCGTTTACTTTGTAAACGAACCTTGTTAAGCCTTCTGCACCGCAAATCGACTGTGTATCTCGAAAACGGAGCTGTTTTATCGGCAGTATACGCTTAGCGAAGCCTCATTACTCAAATCTAAATCAAATACCAGCATTATTTGGGAATGAATGAGTTTAATAATGCAGGCTGACGCCTAGAAAGATTCGAAGTGGACGGCTGTCGCTTCAACAGGCACCGCCATCTTGCCCTGCGTACCCCCCTAAAACCTCCTTTGGTAGGGGGGTTTTGCGTAGTACCTTTAGGATGCAAGTTAAGAGCCGGGCCCAAAACTCTCAAAAAGGCTCAAACCCGTTTGCTGTGTAGTTCCTTTATTAGGCGAAATTAGTTAACTAATTTTGAAAGCAAGGATACTCAGCAAAACATTCCAATCAGAACGTTACAGAACGGTTTGAAAAACGTTAAACTAGACCGTTCAGACTTGCTATCGATTTCGTATTAGCGATTTTATGCTACCTGCAGATGCCCGCGAAAAACAGGAGACGTGCCGCTTGACCTGCGCGCTTGAGCGCCGTAATTGCAGAGCTCCCTAAGTCCCGACTGCAAACGAACTCGGTCACTTGTGCTGTGGCTTAATGTGCGGCAGGACAGCGACGAAGTCCCGACTGCAAACGACTCGGTCACTTGTGCTGTGGCTTAATGTGCGGCAGGACAGCGACGAAGTCCCGACTGCAAACGACTCGGTCACTTGTGCTGTGGCTTAATGTGCGGCAGGACAGCGACGAAGTCCCGACTGCAAACGACTCGGTCACTTGTGCTGTGGCTTAATGTGCGGCAGGACAGCGACGAAGTCCCGACTGCAAACGACTCGGTCACTTGTGCTGTGGCTTAATGTGCGGCAGGACAGCGACGAAGTCCCGACTGCAAACGACTCGGTCACTTGTGCTGTGGCTTAAGTGCGGCAGGACAGCGACGAAGTCCCGACTGCAAACGACTCGGTCACTTGTGCTGTGGCTTAATGTGCGGCAGGACAGCGATGAAGTCCCGACTGCAAACGACTCGGTCACTTGTGCTGTGGCTTAATGTGCGGCAGGACAGCGACGAAGTCCCGACTGCAAACGACTCGGTCACTTGTGCTGTGGCTTAATGTGCGGCAGGACAGCGACGAAGTCCCGACTGCAAACGACTCGGTCACTTGTGCTGTGGCTTAATGTGCGGCAGGACAGCGACGAAGTCCCGACTGCAAACGACTCGGTCACTTGTGCTGTGGCTTAATGTGCGGCAGGACAGCGACGAAGTCCCGACTGCAAACGACTCGGTCACTTGTGCTGTGGCTTAATGTGCGGCAGGACAGCGACGAAGTCCCGACTGCAAACGACTCGGTCACTTGTGCTGTGGCTTAATGTGCGGCAGGACAGCGACGAAGTCCCGACTGCAAACGACTCGGTCACTTGTGCTGTGGCTTAATGTGCGGCAGGACAGCGACGAAGTCCCGACTGCAAACGACTCGGTCACTTGTGCTGTGGCTTAATGTGCGGCAGGACAGCGACGAAGTCCCGACTGCAAACGACTCGGTCACTTGTGCTGTGGCTTAATGTGCGGCAGGACAGCGACGAAGTCCCGACTGCAAACGACTCGGTCACTTGTGCTGCGGCTTAATGTGCGGCAGGACAGCGACGAAGTCCCGACTGCAAACGACTCGGTCACTTGTGCTGTGGCTTAATGTGCGGCAGGACAGCGACGAAGTCCCGACTGCAAACGACTCGGTCACTTGTGCTGTGGCTTAATGTGCGGCAGGACAGCGACGAAGTCCCGAACTGCAAACGACTCGGTCACTTGTGCTGTGGCTTAATGTGAGGCAGGACAGCGACGAAGTCCCGAACTGCAAACGACTCGGTCACTTGTGCTGCGGCTTAATGTGCGACAGGACAGCGACGATGGCAGTGGCAGTACGATGACGAACTTGTTGCTTGCGGCAGCGCAAGCGATCACCGTCGCGTCTGCTTATCGCTATCGCGAGGGAATCAAAACGTTTGTACGGGGTACGTTAGGGAGCGCTGCAATGTGGTGCAAAAGCGGGCGTGTCACGTGAAATTTTTTGCACGTCACGAGCATTTGCAGTAGGCGGAAAAACACGAATAATAAATAGACGCAATGTTAGAAACAGTGTAATCGGACGTTTTGTCAACCTATCTACCAATTTCTAATTGAATTTTTTGCACAGCTTTGTTGCTTAAGAAGTTAATTAATTAATCTTGCGTTAGCAAGCAATTAAGCTGGACACTAAAATTGAGTAACTTACTCGGTGCGAAGGTGTGGAACATGCTTTTGGTCGCATCGTCATAAAGTTTGTCGTCATATTATTAAACTCGGGCTAGGGTGACCTAAGTACCCTGTATATGCCAGAACAAAAGGTTGCAGGTTTGGGTAAATATTCACATTGATGTACAGAAGACGCGTGAAGAGATTTATTGACGTTTTGGCCGAGCTATGTTTATATGAGCTCCTTTATTCATTTTCTACCGGTAGTCTAAACGCAGGAAGGTTCACGTGCTTTGGTTGCATACGCTGACGCGGCCAAAGAAAAAAAGGCTTACGTATGGCGCGCAGTCTGCCAATAGGACGTTTTCATATCCTTGTCATGAACACGTGTGACCCTGGCTCACACCGCGAAGCCTTGTTACACCTCACAACACAGCCCAGAAAGTTTGCGAGAGCCTCGCCCACAGCACTGTTCGTGCATGAAACTGATAATGGAAAAGTTCTGAGTCTCCGCCTCCCTGTCGGAAAGTCCTTTCATCAACCATTTTGATTTTTAGGGGCGAAGTGTTCATAAATAAAATTTCGCATCAGCGGCTATGTATTCACAAGCTTCTGGCTGCGCATTATACGCGAAACACTGGTTAGCTCTAATCGACTAGTGCGCTGGTAGCTCTAACCTCCGTATTCTAGAACGTCTCTTTACTCGGCGCTTCGCCCTCACTCGAGAATGTCGATGGCAGATGCACTTTTCGGCAGGAATGCTCACTGCACATGAGCGATGGCCGGCGTCATTTAGTAAGGACCGCTGAATCATTTCCAGTCGGGCGGCAGTGCTGTGCTAAGCTTCGTCAAGTGAAGGGTGAAATTCAAGTCGAGTCTTGTTTCAGAATACCGAGGTAAGTGTTACGATTGAGTGGACACTGGGGACTCTCGCAGGTGCACTCCAAGTTGAATGCAAGTATTATTTAGTTGGATGTAGGGACAGCACAGTAATCGGTACTTTCCAATAACTTTCACTAAAAGATCTAATGCACTGCTGGGCTAAAGAAGAATTTATTGCACCATTTTAAGGAAGAAACCTTCTCGGTCTCCTAGAGCCGGCGTAAATGTAAAGACTTACAAAGCGACTGTTTGACCAGAATTTCGAAAGTTCGATTTTTTTTTCTGCGTATCGCCTGGCAATATAAAAAACAAGTCATTTTTTGTTATGTGGTGAAATATATTACTCGTCGATGGCGGCATCCACTCTCCAAAGAAAACGATTTATTACAGGAGTGTCTGTAATGAAATTCCGCTCTATGAATGCTGCTTCGTCACTGAGAACGAACTCGTCTACATATTCGATAAAATTCTCGTTTCATAACACCCCAAGACGCCGACTTACAGTCACCTTTTGTAAGAGTACACTTTATATCACTCAATAAAAATACCGATATAATATGATCAAGTGAGCTTGATAAGCCTGCAGTGTTTGTTATAGTGGAAACATTGCGCGTTACACTGCGCTAAAACACGTCCTTTGTTTACAAAGGCTCGCTCACGAAGGAAAACTTCCGGTAGGGGACATGATCTCTAACCGGAACTGGTACATCTCTGGACAGAAGAGAGCCACTGTCTGACCTACTCGACCGAGCTACTTCTCGCCACCGGAGAAAAAAAATGGAAAAAAAGTAAATCTTGGCGCAAGCTAAGAAGAACGAGGGCTTAGAACGAGAAAGCTGCGGAAATGGGGTGAGAAAATCTAGGCGCTCGGCTGTAAACATCCGGTCGACGACCACTTTCTGCCATACACCGGCATCGCCACCGGTGGTCTTTATTGAGGGGGTTTTTTGTTTTGTCGGAAGTGCTGCTTATTCTATTAGAGCAGCAGTCTGCAGAGAAAATGACCTGCGTGTGTGCATGTTACCAGCATCAATGTAGCTGTGACTTCGGGATGCGCAACCGCTGGGCGAATAGATTCTGTGTGTTCGTTCTCCCGCTGCGATTGCGATCTTATTACTGCTGTCACCGCGAATACATACAGCCAGTTTAAAAGTATTCGAGTCCTGATGAGGCCGATCAAAATAAAGTAGGTAATTGGAAGAACTGCCTACGTAATCTGTCCTTTATCCGAAGGAAGTCCGCCATCCTGTGTCGTAAATGTGTACAAGGTTTCATTTACAGTTACGCTGTAAAACCATGGGCCACATTTCGAGGTCCCTGCATGCCGTTTGGTCAGAAGCAGAAACGCACGGTCCTGTATTTGTGAGAAAGATGGCACTGAGGACGTGAATATGTAGTATGCATATTGCTTCGTATGCTCCTTACGCTATCGAATGCAGACGAATAAAAGATGAGAGGATTGGCAGAACTAAACTTTATTTATTTATATATTTTTTTATTGAATACGAACAGTTTCTATGCGATCCTCTGCCACATTGAGCGTATCTATCTATCTATCTATCTATCTATCTATCTATCTATCTATCTATCTATCTATCTATCTATCTATCTATCTATCTATCTATCTATCTATCTATCTATCCACCAGTAACTTCGCGCCCATGTGGCTGTTTCGTTAATTTTATAAATGTCGAGATTGCTATGGGGTGACATGACTGTATGACGAACCTCAGTCACAAGTCATAACATGTAGTAATTCTTGAAAAATGCATGTCAGGAACGGCATCCCCTACATTCTACCACACTCATGGTGCGCTCGCGGTGGTTTCGCTAGCTTGATATATACTAAAGTTGGTATGTCGTGGTACGACTGTATGACAAATATAGGTGACTGGTTGTAACACGAAAATCATGAAATGCATGTCATGTAAGTCATGATTCACGTAACACGCTCATGGTGAGCTTGCGGCCGTTTCGCTGCAAAATGACAGGTGTAACATGAAAATGATGAGATCCAGGTATCATGAAGTACCCGACTCCAGAACGACGACGACCATGAAGCGGTGGAAGAAACGCGGCAGCACGCGCACGACAGTGACAACCTTTGGCAACTCAGTGAAGACGCCCTACTGCGCGATCACACGTGGCGCGAGAAAAAGACGAATAAAGAACATGGCACATTGTTCGAGCAGACAGTGCCAGAAGCTGAAGCGAAGAGGACGCGTTGGTCTGGTCGGACGTCAATGTTCGGGAGGCCAACATTCTCGGAGGGACCTTGGTCGAGCGTTCAGCGCCCGAGGGACCTCACAACGACCAGTCTTCTGCCCCGGCGCCCAGCGGACGCAGAACCTGTGACAACCCGCCTGGCCCTTCTCGTCTTGAATGAGCAACGCTGCGACGACCGCGGAGTGACGCCTCAAACGCGTGAGCGCGTCGTTTGTTTGCAGTGATCTCTATAGACGCTTTGTATATCATTTTGTTTGATGTGTTTTGTATTTGTGTTGTTTGTGCATTTGTGCGTCATAATATATGTTTGTGTGCCGTACCGTGGTGTCCTCTTTCAGGTTGCCTTGGAGGCTTCTCTGACACCACTCAGAAAGCGTGCTCCTTGAACCTACTTCGTAACACCAGGCCATGTGCATCCTTATTTACATGACGCAGTCTTGGGGCACTCGCGGTCGTATCATTCCTTCTATGTAACCAAACATTGTTATGACGGGAATTGCCTGTATGACGAATGTAAATGACAGGTCCTAACATGTAAACCATGAAAGGCATGCCACTTGTTTGACATGGTTCACATGACATTGTCTTGGTGCTCTGGCGGCTGTTTCCGTAACTGCATATATAACAAAACTGATATGGCATGACATGAGTGTGTGACGAAAATAAACGACAGGTCATACTATACTGAAGAACTAACGTTTCGTTAGCATGGTATATACCATATCGTACATACATGCATGCATGACAAAGATGCGATAATGAACTATATGCTATGCAATGACATGAAAGCTTAGATTTACCTCAAAGACAATTCGACATATGCTGCTCCTTGCTGATTGTTTCTCATTACATCGATTCCCAGCGTGCGTTAGTTCTGTCCGATTTATTTATTTGTTTGTTTGTTTATTTATTCACTCATTTACTCATTTATTTTTATTTATCATTAGTTCGGCCTCAAAGACTGAAAATATGGTAATGCAAAAGAAAGCAACAAACTGAGGCAGACACCTCTCGCAAATTTCGAGCGTAACAAAAGAAAGCAAGCAGGTTAGCAGGGTTGGTCCTCGCATTTTCGAGATGCACGTTGCCGTAGGCCACAGGAATGCTAATACGTCGCATAAGATACGCCGACACATGCAGACAGCGTGTCTCACCGCATTTTGATATGCAACGCATTGCCGGCTCAACGCTTTCAGCACAGAAGCGATAGCCTGCTTGTTCGAGCTATCGGAGAAAGCGGCGGGAGAAGCAGTGATGTTGCACTGTACGTACTTACGTCCTGCAGATCACGTCAAGTGGATCGTCTCTTGTCAATGGAACATGTTTTGAAGAATTTTTCAAAGCTCTCTTTAGCCACATGCTACTGTACCTACCATTTCATCACCATGGCGACTGCCCGAAGCAATTAGAACGTGGATATTTCATAGTATAGAATTATATAAAATTTATTTTGTCCTTGCGGTGACGAGAGTTGAAATAAAGACCAGCCGAGGTATCTTAACTGCGTGGTCTCTGAAGACCAAAAGGCGTGGGGTCATAAAAGTTCTGGTCTATCTTCCGGCGGGCTGCATCGTAGCATTTATTGGCACGCTCGAATGTCGGCTGCCTTAAGGAAGGAACATTGATGGTTGCACAGTGCTTATTCTACACCGCGATGCTTTTGTTCACTGCAGCAATTCCCGTGTTTGGGAATACTCCAGTTCCCAACAATGTCTTAATATTTTTTTTCCAGAGATATCGACCTACATTTTTAAATAAAGTCAGTGCTCAATTGTCAGAATGCTATTGTATACACATTATGGAGAGTATTAGACGAAGCTGTAAATCTTCTAGAGCACTGTATAATTTACAAATAAATGTAAATGAGCAGCCATAATACAGTCAACAGAAAATACGATGGAAACCTGTTTTCCAACGCAAAAGTGTCTTGCGCCGGGGCCCACATAGACTTCAATGACGTCATTCCGGTCACTGAAGTGACGTAAATAAAGTACACCCTATCAGATTACTAAGAAAAACCATAAGAAAAGGTTTCGTTGATCTCGATGAACTGAGAGTCCACCCCATAAACTCTCAGTCCAGGACGATAGGCGCAGGGCGCGCTATACCTACTGCGCTACTTACGCAAATTCACGAGACTTCACAAACGCGCCTTACAGGTGTCACGCGTTTTCCCTATCGCAGTGATCCTGGTTGGCCGGGGCGGTGTCGCCGCGTGAGGGCGCTGAAGTGGAGTACTGCATCAAAGCAGAGCGCCAATAGGGAGCGTTTCTATAGTTCCAGTGCAGAGGAGGCTTTTGCTGCATTATTCTAGGCTACTCTACAGTCGGTGCAATGCAACTTGCGTGGCGATTCGTCTCGGTGACGACGCAGTTACGTGCTTTGCCTTTCGCGCCGTGGTTGCGTGTGACAACACGTAGCCGGAGTAGTGCAGCTTCCAAATGCTCCAACGGTGCTTTCCCGCCGTCTACTGCTTCGAGTGCGAAAGGATCCAGTAATAAAACTGCTGCAATAATTACCACAGAAAGTCAATGACTTCGACGGGCGAATGTCGCGCAGTGAGTGCTTCGGTGTAGTGAGAGACTAGCTAGTGTGAAGCGGAATGCCTTCCCTCGTTCACGGCACAAGCTATGAACTCGGCCTCTCGCGTTTCTGAAGAGCTGAATGGTATATGCATGAGCACACACATTAGCGTTTTTTCTCGTGGAATGACGACGCTTTTAATGAATGAGTATCGAGTACCACAGTTTACTATGTGCTTGTTGATGTCACATTTCCGCGGGATTCACCGTATGCTGTGTCCTTGTTTTTTCTAACCCTTTCAGCTACCACAAGGAAGGAATTATGATACTGGGCATTAGTTTCGGGATGGAGATGTGCCACCAGACGCCAACTTTAGCGCATCCACGACAAACGATGCTGTAGCTACCAAACACGAATAAACATTGTGCAAGCTCTGAAACATCAATGTACAATAAACATCACCACTCTTGCAAAGACGCGAATCCCATTCGTGTTATGCTGATACCTATGGCAGAAATCAACCAAGTTTTATTTTTATTTTTGACCAGCAGTCTTGTGAATACGGTATCTGATTAGGTGACGCCAGCTGTATCAACTACGACATTTCAGGCCGCGTACATTTTCTTGGTTACGGAATACGAAGAGGAAATTCGGAATTCAAAACACGTCGCCTTCTTTCTGCCTTGGGTGGCAACGTCCTTGTTCAGCTCAGCAACAAAATAAACAAGTGCAAGTTATGATCAATAGGCGTCTGCTCGGTGTCAGGAGAGGAAAGACGAGATGTTGTGACAGTGCAACAACGGTTCTCATGTTGGATAGAATACATCCGACTTTGAAGCCCACACAAGGGCGGTGGCAAAACGAAGCCTCGGTGTAGATTCGATTGAATTTTAGATGTACACATGGAGCGAAAGCGCGATGGCCTACAATGAAACTTTAAGACGGTACGTCGAGAGCTGTCGCGGTAAATTTCTACGGAGTGCATTTTCCTCCCTAAAAACGAAAAAAATTAGGAATAAAGTTCCGTTCATCAACTCACGGAACATCATGAAAAAGTTTCTACAAGTTTCGTCTTTGGGGGCCATTAGGCATTATTTTTATATTTTGTAATGTTGGAAAACATGCGTGAGAACTGCATGCATTGCGTATATAGCTACAGTGTGCACTCAGTGTCATGAAAGAACAACAGTTCCAGTGAGCTCGGAAAATGGCAACATTATACTAATACACAAAGAAGAAGACATAAGAGACCTCAAGAATGATACGCCAACCAGCGTACTTTCGGTGATTTACAAAAAATATTGACGAAAGTGATATGAATGAGAATAAGACACAAACAAATAAATCCCAGACACAATAAGGATAAGGAAAGCATAGCTGACATTAGTTATTGCTTTTAAGTGCGGCGCACTTACTACTACTTGTACTACTACTACCTATACTCTTACTACGGTTACAACTACGACTGCTACTGCTGCTACTACTACTACTACTACTACTACTACTACTACTACTACTACTACTACTACTACTACTACTACTACTACTACAACTATTACTACTACTAGTAGTACTACTACTAATACTACTGCTACTAATACTACCACTACTATGTCTTCTTGTTCGTTGGCACACGGTAGACTAACACGGGTACGCTGTAAAAATCTCCATCCCGGAGTTGTCCGCCGCGGTGGTATCGCGGTCCGGGTGCTCGGCTGCAGACCCGAAGGTCGCAGTTTCGATCCCGGCCGCGGCGGTCGCATTTCGATGGAGGCGAAACGGTAGAGGCCCGTGTACTGTGCGATGTCAGTGCACGTTAAAGAACACCAGATGGTCGAAATTTCGGGAGCCCTCCACTACGGCGTCTCTCATTGTGATATCGTGGCTTTGGGACGTTAAACCCCAGGTATTATTATTATATCCCGGAGACAAATACCCACGATGGCAATAGAGCCGTTCTGGTAGCTGCAGTAGTTCACACACACCTGAACACAACGTAATGTAAAGTTCGTGCATATATAGCATCAAGACATGTTCTCGAACGGGCCGCGTGTACCTTTCGGTTGGTCACAAGCTGCCGGTTCAGCATATTGTTCATGTAATCGATGAGGCAGTGGCTTCAGTGTGTCGACATTGAAATCGCCTGCCACTATAATTTTGCCAATATTAATGAGAACTAACAGACAATGATGCCAAGGTAAGTATAGGGGAAGTTATTAGAAGTAATTTTAATGTAAATGTGAAGAAAGAAAAGTGGACGAAACGATAACTTGCCACCGGCAGGGACCGAACCTGCGACCTTCGAATAACGCGTCCGATGCTCTACCACTGAGCTACGGTGGTGGTCATCCCTCCGTCCACCTCATAGGGTATATATGTGCATTTAAACGTGGGAGTGTCGGTCAGCGCCGCCTGTTGTCATTGCGGCAAGTGTGAAACACTCTTCATTCTATCATTTTTCCAGCGTGACAGTGACCTGCAAGACTGGGCATGGCTTGAGGTAGTGGCCGAACGTAACGCAAAAGCTTGGAGTTCAAGTAGCGACTTTTGTGCAATGCCAGGAAACGTGTATATTGCAAGCAAGAACACAATAGTACCATTTATTTCTCGCGCCAAAGACGGGTGACAGTCGGCCAGAGATTATCATGAGAACAGGGACACGGATGGTGTGGCTGAATGCTGCGACAGTGTCACTTCTGTCTTCGGCGTGCCGCTTCTGACTCACGACAGGAGACGGTTCCGACGAGTATTTCGCCATTACTTTGCGTGGTCCGTATTATTTTATCGCCGACTGTACGTACAACATGTGCTTGGGCGTGGCTGCACGTTTGCCTTCGCACCTCATTTCGCTGAATGCTATCATGAAAACAGACAAGCGGTTCCCTATGAATATTTTTGGCTGGCCGAGGTACATCGCGGATGACGAAAGTTGAAAAGAATCTGAGAGGAAGTTCATCGGCTCGCGGACACAAGTTAAGAAACGTATTCATTCTGCAACATGGCGTGCTACTTTAACGGTTAGATAAAGCATACTTTGTAAACTACTAAATGTAATTTTTACTAATGGATGGTCTAGCGATAGAGATCATATGATATCAAACCATGCAAGATAGAAGTTAAGAGATAATAGTGACTTAAAATAGTGGAATGTTCTCGAACAACCAGTGTTTGTAGATTGTAATGGAGTGATAAATGTCCGTATGAAGTTGCACCCTATTGAGTACATATGATAGTGTTCAAAGTCTAGGTTCACACCCGACAGCTCTAATACAATTTATTTTGTTTTAACAAATTTATTTATACATAACGATGATCGGAAGACGGGACAGAGCAGCGCACGGTGGGACAGTTTTCTTGCTCGGTTGGTATACGAATTCTTCCACATTAAAACTTCCTCTCCAGGACAGGATACTAGGCCGGTATGCAAGGTTGTGTCGTGGCCGCTCGATAAAATGTTTTTAAATGCGATGCATTTCTTTGCGTACTGCAGGCACTTTTAGCGTTTCTATCTACGTATCTATCTATCTAGCCGCCTACGTCTGGGTGATCTCGTGATTACCCCTTTAACTTGGGGTAGACCAAAATTAGAATGTGAGAATAAGATGGTTTGACGAATATGACTCGCTGGTCGTGACATGAATAATGACAATCCCGTCGCGTACGTCGTCAAACTCTTTCGGGCAAACCCTGTGGCACATACTCCGGGGCGGGTATGTGCCACAGGTATGCGGGTATGTGCCACAGGTGATTGACAGTTTAGACTACCCAGGAACGGCGAGACAACCATTGGTACTTTTAACGCCAGAACGTTAAAAAGCTCACGTCATCAGCAGCGTTGACCGGAAGAATGCAAATAATAAATGTCAGGGTCCCAACAGGAATCGAACCCAAGCATTCCGCGTGGCAATCAAGCATTCTACCACAGAGCCACGCCAGGTCTCGGAACTGCTTTTCGAATAGACCCTAATGTTCATGAAACGTCAATTGTCGTTGCAGTGCTGGCTATCCAATTTTATAAACATTACATATGTACTCCGATGATACAGCCGTCACGCCGGGTTAACATCAATTATAGTAAAGCGCCATCCACTGAAGTTGATATATGTTGCAGTGTCCAGGGCTACCATCCTCGCGAGCACAAGCGCTACATATCAGTTTACCGCTTCCGGTGTTGCTACTGCCCATGTTGCTGTTGGCATCGTTACGCAACTGTAAACAACTTGTTATGCAAAATATATGCGACTGTGGAACATATGTTTGTGCGTACAACATTTGTACGTATCTTTAGCGCAATTTCGTAACGTTTACCTCAATAAAACATTACAACACAGTCACCTTCCCTCCGCATGCTTCGCATAACATCGATTCCCAAGGTACGTGGAATCTGCCAAATTTATTCTATTTTTTATCGAGCTGCCGTGGTTGGGCACACCAGAACAACGTGTACTTTGTGGAAATTAAATGCTGAACCAGCGTGTCGCTGCTGTGGCGCCATTCCAGAGGCTGACTAATGCTGTCAAGTAACGCCCGAAAACGGTGTTTTCGCTGAATAGAACTCTACGCTTATGTAATTCATTTAGACAACCCGGATAGTAGATTCCCCCGAGAATTTCATTCATTCATTCATTCATTCATTCATTCATTCATTCATTCACTCTTTCATCGGCTTGGTACGGCCAAACATTCTGCGTGGCAAACAGGTGCTCTACCACAAAGCCACGCCATTGTTTGGAGCTGCTTCGGAAAATAACACTGTGCGAATAACATGTAGTGGAAGGAGTCTCCTCAACGCATGTAATATTGCGTGGCAGAAGCGTAGAATCGCGCCAGGCTTTATAACATGTGAAGTGCGCATTGAGTGGGAGTTTCAAAGGGCCGCCCAATACAAAGCACTCAGGCATACTTATTCGGTCATCATCGGCAAAAGCATCACCAAAGTGAGGAGTTGCGTAAGTTAGCGTGTTGCTTTACGTACGCCTCGTGAGCCCTTCGCTGACTCACAAAAGGAAGAATTAAGGGCGTAGTAGACACTTCGAAACTACGTTTGCAGTAGGCATTTTAGGAGTTTTAAACAGCCTATGTTACTCGCAGGAACGTTCCCTTACTTGCAGCACGGTGTCAAACGAGAATCGAAGCCAGGCTAGCGATTGAGAGGGCGATGCGCACGGGGGGCCGATTCCGCTATCGCGTTCTATTGTTGAAGGCGGAGCTCAAGCGGCCTTCATGATATTTCAGTGGGGAGCACCCTATGGGCCCGGGCTGTCGAATGCTGTCATCGTATTCCGTTGTATGCTGTCGTGGTCGTCTCATGTCGCTTGGCGTAACGCAGGCAAAACCACGTATAGTATGGCCATCCATAGCATAGCCATGTATAGCAGGGGGGGTTGGAAAGGAAAGTGAGGTGAGTAGAGGTCATGTGAGGTTGAGGATGAGGGAAAGAAGGAAGAGAGGGGGAGGAAGGGATTGCGCCGCTTGACGTTGCACAGGGCCCCCGCTGCATCACAAATGAAGGTGTTTTTTCCGGCCATGGAGGTCTAGCAGGCTGCTTGTAATGATTGGCCAGGTTGCGCTAGCCCGTGAACGCGAGCGTCGCTGAAGGAACGTAGATCCTTCACCGACACTCACAAGCTGCGATCGTACTGTCTACTTCTACTCTGGTGTCTCGTCCTAAGCGCAGATTAAGTTTATATAATAATGTCTTACAAACAAGCTCCCCCCCCCCCCCCCCCCGACACACGCTTCTCGCGTTCATCGCTGAAGGACAGGCGAATTACTGCTCTCTACACTTAGTACAGCTATCACGTTCGGTGCAACGGCACAATTTTTTTTCGACCAATGGGACTCAGACCAATTCGTCATTCCATCTCGACACTCGCGACGCGCCGAGATATGGTACTGGGATCGATGCCACAGAAGTAGTAAGAAAGGCTGCAGAGTGTACCATGCCTCTCCTACTCAAACGTTTTTTTTTTTTTGGTTACTGACTTGCACGCAGTGAACTTATATTTTAAACATTCCTGGGAATTGTTTTTCGCGTTGTTGGATTTACTATTTTCTTCGAAAACTTCTACTTCAAATAGAAAGCAGTTTTTTAACACATAAATGAGGCATGTTTCTACAAACCTTATAAATGTCAATTTAGCCGAATGCCCGGTGCGGCGGGAAATAGGTATTTGTTGCGATTTGATGATTTTTTATGTCATTTCGCTTTTACGCCATTTCACTTTAGATTGTTCGCCCTTACTTTCTGTACTAACTGTATAACATTGTTCATGAGGCTCCTCGTAGAGCTGGTTGATCCCACAAAATTTTTCATAAATTTGAGCGATTTCTTGCCGCATATTGACCGACGATGCAGTTACACAAGTTTTAAGTTATTCATGTGTAATGTAAGCCGATAGATACCCGGGTATTAAATGTATTTCTGTGCTTCGATGGCCAAAATCAAGTTTTCTCACGCAAAGGGCATTCCACGGCAAACATCCTACACGTTCCGGCTGCCATCTCAAGTATATTCGCGAAAAAATCGTGCTGAATAATTGTGTTGGAAACAGTGAAATGCCAGAATATCCCGAAAGATAGTCTTTTTGATCACGCGGGATTCTTTTTAATATTGCACAATGTCTTCCCAGCGATGTTCTTCAAAAAAATTAGTCTGAGGGTAATGTGTATTGTGCCAATACGAAATTTGGTTTACATGTTTAGCGAAGACGTTTATGTTTTATGTTGTTCGAAGCTTCACAGTATTATACAGAAAAGTTTCTGCCTTACAGCCCTCCACCCATTTCGTCAGATTGTCTATGTTCGCATTTTTGCTCCGGTCGTAGTGTGATATGTGTCAACATGTCAGTAACGAATACTTATTTCACACAAGACACATCATGCAGCGAATATATTTGACAAACAGTGAATTCTGTAAATATTGCGAGAACATATCGCACTGTTGATATAACTTTCATATTGATGCATGTTTGACGCAATCCACATCATGTGGTGCCTCCCGAAAATCAGCCTGATAGCCATATCGAAAGCAAATCAACATTTATTCCAGTGTGGAGGTTTTATCATGGCACTGCATTCTCTTTGTTCAAGCAGGAAAATATTTTTGAAAATCTTCATTGACAGCTATCTTGCCTTGCGCTCAGTGAAATCTCAATCCCCCCCCCCCCCCCCCCCCACATCCCTCTACTTCTTTCTTCTCTTTTTACTCACTCAATACATCTTCCCTTTCAGTATCACAATTCGTCACGGCGGCCTCTCCCCCCACCCGCACCCCACTTCCGCATTTGCCCTCTCCTACTTGTTTGTTTGCTTTGGAGAAAATGGTACGAAGCGTGCACAGATAAGTGCTAAGGAATACACTTCGAGCCTTGAAGAAGACCAGTTTCTTGTCGAAACGTCGGCTCGAGGACACAACTAATGTTTACGGATTCTTTCATCGATACCGACGAGGAAACACTGCTGCGCTGGTATGGAGGAGTCGCTCTAAACGCAGTTACTTTCTTTATATTTCGCTTCCTTTTAGCGGATGATGGCTCGTTGTGGGAGTAGTGCAGCGTCCAAATGCACCAATGGTGCTTCTTCAAGTGCTATAGCACCGACTAATAAAACTTCTGCAATAAGCGCTGCAGAAAGAAAAGCATGTCGAATGGGGAGCATCGTGTCTTCGTGGAGCGAGACAGAGGCCAGTGAGACGTGGAACGCCTTTTTCGCGGGTCAAGCTACGAACACCTCCTCCCGTGTTGCTGAAGGGCATTTTGGTGGTGTGCGCATGAGGACAGGCGTAGGTCACCCTAAAACTCGGTAGCGCACTCCGTGCCCTTCTCTCTTTAAGCTGACGACGCTTTCAAGAAGTTCATATGGAAATATTAGTGTTTATTATGCGCTTGTTTATGTCACCGTTGCATGGGATTCACGATACGCTATGTCCAGGTATATGCTAGCAATTCCAGCTACCACAACGATTAAATCATGATCATATGCGTTAGTCATCGCGATGAAGTGCTATTAGGCATCAACGTGGGCGCATCTACGTCAAACTGTGCTACTGCTGCCAAACACCACGAGAGATTGTGCAAGCTCTCATATGTCACTACACCAATAAGCACTTCTTCAGTGAAAACGCACTTCACTTTCGGTTTATGCTGATTCTTATGAAGGTGGAATCAGTCATGTTTCTTTTTTTTTTTGCACACATTTTTTGCGTCATATGCACTTGCAGGTAAGTTGCGTTAAAGCTAGCGTCCACTCAAAAGGATTTTCATCAAAGAAACTGTGAAGGAATTTTGTTAGCTGGAATACACGTTTTTATTTATTTTTTTTTGTTTGGAGCTACATTTTGAACAAGAGTAATTCGATCTTCCCTTGTCTCGATTCCGAAGAAATTGTGTCCCCACGATTACCAGGCCCGTCTATATTTCTTCGTTTGGACGACGTGAATGCCAAATAAAATAAGCCAAATAAAAGTCCTCCAACGCACTGAGCTTCCATCTCGCATAAACAGGCTCTCTCTCGTCCATTGTAGCTTGCCTCGACTTTGAACTACATCGATGGCGCGTAAGACACATCTAGCGCGTAAGGGTCAAAACACCTGCTTCGGCCAGTTCGCGGAAGGGGATTAGGACGGCGGCATATCTGTAGTATGTCTGAGTGGACGTTCGATTTCTGGCTCTCCTCCTTTTTCTCCGTGTCTTCTCAAGCGAGTGAGAGAGAGAAAACGTTTAGGGGAGGACCAGGGAAGAGCCCATAGATCAGCGTAGCTGGTTCGCCAGGACGGGAAGAAATCGATGGCGCGCCCTTCGCAAGCGGGATTCTCTCGTGCGAGTTGCGGAGTCAGCCGCTGTCGCCTGGAGTCTTCGTCAACTTCTTGTCTCGAATGACAGCCAGAGTGTTGGCGCCGTTTCGATGGCCATAACCAATGTGAAACCGCTGCGGTGGGCGCTGAGGTCGTGCTGTCGTAGCTTGGAGGCAGCTGTGTCCTGAACTGCTGCAGACACATTTACGTGGTATTGCGCTCAAGTAAAGCGCCATTTAGGACACTAGGGCCATCGCCTTGCTTTTTTTCCCATTACGCCGCCCTCTTTAACGCCTCATATGCTCCATCTCATTCGTTGTGCCCTGCTAGATATTACACACCGTATTCATATTTTCTGTACCCATATAACAATGTAAAATAAAATTTTATGATTTGCATTAAACACGATTCGTAAACATGAACTGTTATACCTAATTTCACTGAAACATGCGAAAGAATACGTTTTTAGTGTTATAGACCTTGGGTAGGAATTTTTGTTATTTCTTTTTCCCTTACAGGATACGGCTGATCAGAATTCGCATTGATTCATTCGAATAGGGCGTAATTTTATCAAACATTTTCACCTTTTAGTATTTTGTTTACTTACCACCTTCACAAACCCCAGCGCGGCGCCTCGTCTTCATGTATGTGGGCTTCTTAGTGAAACAAAGAGAGAGAGAGAGAGACAGACAGACACAGAAAGAGGAGAAGAAGCCAAAAAGAAGGTGATGAACCGTGTTTTATGGCAAAAGGGGGAATAATGGCCAAAGAGTGCCAACTTCATGTGCTTGAATTTGATGCTCATGATCGATGTATTGCTGCAGCTAGGGGTTGTTGTAGCTGTAAAGAAGCCTAAAATATTAGATCTGAAGGTGCGCAAGAAGTATGTTGTAAATACGACGATGAGTGCGGTGAGGTGTGCAATGAGTTAAAATGTTGTGCGTTGCAGACAGTTTATGAGCTAGTAGTGCACGCAAGGGGCCGTAGCTTTGTGCTCTACAGAAATTGTTACAGCGAGAGCGTCTCTTTAAACGCTGCACTACGAGTTTCTCGACTAATAACCTGCGAAGTACAGTATCAACGGAAAAAGAATAGCACACGTGACCGTTGGCCGGAACGGTCGCTTGTGCTACTCTTTTTTCGTTTATACTGCACATGTATCGTTTAAACAGCTTCAAACTGACGCAGGATGGAATAGCGGTTCTCAGTTCAGAAACATTGTCGTTTGTAGTGGTATTCACTGTGCATGCGCTAAAAAGAAACAATTTTTGCTTTCTCTGTCTATTTCACGGAATTCCTAGTAGAATATGAAAAAATCACAGCATATCCACGGAGTGAATGATGATGAGTGGGCGAAGCTCCGGAGGTTCATCGGTAAACCGTGAATCTTCCGTGAAATTCGCCCAGTACATCATCAAAGACGTGACAAACTTTATGGTCTTATGGCTTTATGGCTTTATGGTCGGTGAAATGGAGGGAGAGCGGTTCCTCGATGGGTCGTAGTGGAAAGTTTGCAAAGACGAGATCGATGCAGGTTCCTCGGATGGCGGTTGGTTGCATGTGGTCAAACGATATGCACGTGAGACCATATCGCGATGCCATGTGTTGTATGTCATCGCGATTGTCATCGTCATCAGCGTCGTTATGACGCATAGTGGGCACATTCCATGTGCTGTGCTTTGATGGCAGCGTCATCGTCATCGCACAGCGGTGGCTACTACGATGACGACAACGACGCAGGACAACGCCGGACTAGCCTGTATACGCCCTAAGGAGCTTCGCCCCTAAAACGGTTAGCGTCTCGCGGTACTTACCACATGTAGGAGGATAATCATTATTCATGAGATATGAGTGTGCCGTCGCGTCGTCTGTTCTTAGTCGGGTGAAAATAAAAGAACGGTAGGAAGGTGAAGTAAGGCTAAGCCCGGTTGACTACCCGACAGTGCGGAAAGGATGGGAAGAAAATTTAAAGAGACTACGCGGATGATCACAATAACAATGAAGGTGTCTTAATTAGCCCTTCGCACATGAAAAGTTCTAAAGATCTTTTTTTTTTTGTTAGCAACGTCGTAGCTGTGTATTCGCACTGGATTATAGCTGTCCAGTTCTAGTCGATGTATTCGAAAGAGACTCTGCTCTAGTCTATTACTTCTATAACTGCAGCAGAAGTTACTGCCTCAGGAATACAAACTCTTCTGGGGGCTCTAGTGCGGAGTCATAATAACTAAGTTGAAGAAATATGTTGTAATAAATCTATATTACAAGAAAACTAAAAAATACAAGCCTTAAGAAGAAGCCGCTCATATCACCTGGACATTCGGATCATGGGTAATCAAATATATATAGTTTTTTTATATAACAATCATTCGTCCTTAGGCTCAAAAGTATTTCGCCGCTCCATAAGAATCCTTGTAATTTTACTGTGTTTATCACCTAATCCGCTCGACACCTAATCCGCTCGATGAACCTTTGCCCTCCTGAAGGGGAACCCTCCGCACGCTCATGCACACCGACACTAAAAGTGGTGACTTCTGAGCGTGAATCTCAGAAGTTACGAGGAGAATTATGTTTGGTAACACTCGTTTTGAAACGTCGCGTGAAGGAATCGCTCTGTTCAGAAATCACGTCATTAACTAGAACAGTTTAGTCGTTTTATGCACACTGAAAATTCAGTGTTCATGACGAAGCGCAATCTCGGTGTAAAGACTCTAGGCAATGCGTGTTTCCAGCGAATCAGATGGACGACGTCTGTTTTTGTATTCCTGTTCACCCGTGTCCTTTACCGGTGATGTCATTAGGCATTACTTTTTGTGCCACGTAATATACCCCCTTTCGGTGATAAGCTATTTGCGACTATCAAGAGGTTTTACTGGAACGACACACATTTTACTAAACAAACATGACTAGATTTGCAGCAGAGTGGAAAACCGGGCATGGTCGCAAGGAGTCATCGGGTTTGGAGGTAGCATGTGACTCGATGGCATGAACTGACCAGAACTTTTGTGATGCCCACGTGTTTCCGTCTGTTGACGCTACCTCACCTACCTATTTTTTTCTGCGATCACTTTTTATTTCAGTATGGACTCGTTATGTCTCCCTCACCTTTTACTTCTGCGTTTGCGGTCGAAAAAATCATGATTGTATGATTTATGCACGACCAAAGCAAAGTCACATTTTAAGAACTTAGGTAAAAACTATAGAACCCTGTCCGAGCTCTGTATTGGCATTATTGTACCTGTCGATTCGCAACCGGCCGCATAGGCACTTTGCGTGAGCATAGGCATAAGCACTTCCCTATGACATGCTCTTCCTTTAGGCCTTGTAGTCTCTCTGGACAGGCTTTGCGAGGGGCGTTACCGTAATAAAAAAAAATACATGGTTTATCCCTCTTTCATAGTAATCCCTGTAAAACGAAAGTAACACGTCTCCTTACAGAAGTGACTGCATTTTTACTGTAGAATGATATAAGAGAGCTTGCACTATACCTATTGGTCTTTGGCAACTATAGCTCTGTTTAACGTGGAACCGCCCACGTTGACACTTGATGGTACATCTGTATCTCGACGGCTAACGTCCATGATGAATGATTCCACAAACACTTGTGGTAGCTGTAGTACTTAACAGTGAGAGCATAATCAGAAAAAATGTTGTGACAGGCAGAAGCGTCTCGCTGATTGAACGCAGAACTCGGACTGATTACGATCTCGTGGCATGTCAAACAGTTATTGAAAACCATGACCGAGCTAGAGGGCAATGCAAAGCGCGTCGTGTCTCACTGTAGCCCAGCCGCGATTTTTCTCTGGGTGAGCGTAAGCGGGCGACGCCGTGTTACAGCCAGGAGAGGCAGGTGCACGTCGCAGAGCTATTTTGCAATGGATGGATGCTATGAGCGAGGCGAACGCTTGGGCTACTGTCGCCACCTCGCGGTGCGTTAAGGCGTTGACAAGCACCACCCCGCTGACCAAGAGAACCGTGAGAGGAAAGTGTGAGATATAAAAGGCGCGCTTTAGGGGCGAAGCACCTTAGGGCCTCGGCTTGTCGTCGCGGTTCATCATAAACGGGTATGCGCCACAAAAATTGCAACATACCCGCCGGTCTACTAAAATTGAACAAGACAAGAGTTATTTGCACAAATAGGTGACGGGGCATCAAGATTTAATTAACAGGAATTTGTTAAATTCCGCTCCAAAATTGTTTTGAAACGCCAAGTTTTCTCCTGTAAAGCATACTTCGTAGAAGTTTGCTTTGCGTAACACGAAGACAACTTACGGCAAAATCGCTGCTAATGGGAAACGAGAGAAAGAAGAACCTTACCGTAAGCTGCATTCCGACGCAGTCTTGAGACGATCTTAGTGGAGCTGAAACACCCTTCCCTACATGCTTCGCCTCTCCCCGGTTTTCCCTCAGTTATATCCACTAAATTTCAAGGAACTGACTGCAGGGTGGCGGCATGGGCTAGTTGGTATGCTATGATGAATACTATGATTTTCTCCTACGATTTTTTTATGCTCTTGGAATGTTGCCCGTGCGACCGTTTAAACCTATGCTTTACTTCTAAGCTGTGGTATGTGTTGTAAGTATTGCATTGGTCTGAAATGAATGTGCAGGAACTTCATTGTTTCTTTGCCGTATTTATTTGGAGTTCCACGTGGGAGAAAACAAGCCCAACGAACCTGTTTCGACATGTGCGTAACAGTGGTTTCGGTATGTCGCATTTCTTTCAGCGACAGCTTGTAAAGCGTTTCTTGTACCTACACGATGTCCAGGACCCTTTTGTAGCACAGTTTGCCAAGTGCGCTTGGCTAGTGCTTCGCTCTAGTTTGTCGTGTCTTCTGTTAGCTTGGAAGGTCGAACACAAGGTTACTTTAAAGACATCATCGAGTCAATTCGCTTCCTGAACGTACAATTTTCTTTTCAACATTTAAGCACAGTTTCCCGTAAAAATTTATATGAAGATTTATATGACGTTGCTCTTCAGATTCCACTGCACCGCCCTCAGTAGGGTAAGGTGGGGCAAAATGCGACAAAAACGTGAAAATAGTGAATATTTATTTTTATTTGACTCGTTACCATAAACCATCAATGCAGAAACTTTTCTTAAGGTACAAGGTATGTGCTACATAAATATGATAATTTTGCCACCGTTCAAAAGTTTATTATAAAAATAAATAAAAAATGCTCCAGATGTCTCATTTTGCCCCAACCTGCGCGGGAAAATGAGACGCTGCGTGGGGCAAAACGAGACAGTGTTAAAAAAAATTCGTCCCTTCAGTTTTTGCAGTAGAAGTACTTGAAATTCACTCCGTGGGCCCTTACGCAGTCTTAATGAGTCCAGTCATTGCACTCCACGCATTGAATCCAGACAGAAGCCGGCGCTGTGTTGCTCCGAAACTTCTTGCAGATCAAACACCACCAGTCTTTCTTTGTGCTGATGTTGTCTTTTGTTGAACGCTTGCACTTCATTGGATTATACACCGATTAGAGGCTAGATATGTTCTGGCGTATCTTCTTTGCCTCTTTTTGCCGTTTTTATGCAGAACTGCTCCGGTGTTTCGTGGCTTTTAACTTCGTCAGCCGGGCTTTGTGAGGCAATGAATTTAAAACTGTGCTAGATTCGAATTTTCAAGCGCTTGTTTTTTTTTAATTTCGGTATTGGAGAAATATCATTAAAACACGATCCCAAGACGTGTTTGTGAAGGACTTGAATTGGAGATTCTGGCAATTTTTTTTATGCGCCTCTTAAGAGCATCCTTGGGAACACGGAATAACTTCGATGCAGCGCGAATCAAGGGAGTCATTTCCTGAACAGCAATCAGTGCTTTTTCATGTCGTTTTCCTCCCAGGAAGCTCTATATGACATTCTCTTGAATGTCCAAACCCTCCTAAACGGATAACTATAATATATAATGAGCGTAAGTAAATGCTTCAAATAATAAGACACTCTCTAAGGCAATTCGATGCCTTTTTGTCGCGTTTTGCCCCTCTCACATGCCCGAATTCAAAAAAATTTCCGCTTTGTGCCCTGGCACCAAATGAACGAAACTTTTGGTGGTATGCATAGGTCGGCAAAAATGGTGGAGCTCACTCAGACTCACTCATTAAATATATATTCCTCTCAGGGCTCACTCGGACTCAGACTCACCAAAATTTTTCTGAGCCGGACTCACTCGGACTCACACTCTCAAAACTTTTCTTCAACCGGACTCACTCGGACTCAAAATCACCAAACTGTTACTCACTTGGACTCACTCAAACTCAGCCTCACGACTCGATCTGAGTCTGAGTGAGTCTGAGTGAGTCGACTCATGAGTCCGTTAGCCTCGAATTAGCTTTTTCGACCATGGTGTCAACGCTCTTTAACACGAATATCTCACGTAATCGGTGCTCTTCTTGTTGCCTTTTGGTATGGTACCTTCGAATACGAGTTATGAGTGGTTGCAAACCAGTAAGGATATTGTTCTTCAGAGATATGACAACAAAAGCTATATTTATCAAGAACTTCCCTGGAAGAGCTGGCGCGGGAAAGGGGGGGGGGGGTCAAGGCACTCACCCCTCTACGTAATTCACGTCTCTGAATAATAAAAACTGAAATGGTGTATGAACGATACTGCTTTGTAATACGTGTGAGCAGATGTAGGCATACACGTGAATCCAGGTAAGGCTGATTGTAATGTCGAAGATGAGTAGATAGGACCACAGGTCGGCAAAAAAAGTGGAACTCACTCAGACTCACTCAAGAAATATATCTTGCCTTTTGGAGTCACTCGGACTCGGACTCACCAAAACTTTCCTGAGCCGGAATCACTCGGACTCACACTCACGAAACTTTTCTTCAATCGGACTCACTCGGACTCAAACTCACTATAATATTGCTCACCCGGACTCACTCAGACTCAGACTCATGGCTCAATCTGAGTCTGAGTGAGTCCGAGTGAGTCGACTCATGAGTGAGTTCGCCGACCTATGGTGGTATGTAGCTAGTAGTCTATATTAACAAGATAAATACTTACGTTGTTGTACTGACGCAGGAGCAGGTTCATGCATGGATCCGAAAATTAGGCCGAGCAGAATTTCGCCCCTTTTTGACGGGTCGCGAACACACTGACATCAGCCGTGTAATTTTTCCCGCGCGAACTCTGTGAGCGATCATCAACTTTTACACATAAAAAAGTGGACAACGAACAGAAGCTATTGCTGAAATATAAAAACACAGAAAAGTACTTTTTGTATTAGCTATAGAGGTCGGCAAAGTCAAAGTGTCGCGTTTTGCCCCGCGTCTTATTTTGCCCCGCCTTACCCTACTGCGGTGGAACATGCAGCAAAGTTTTTAAGCTCCTTAAAAGCATGCCTGTGCGTGCGGGGTTCAAAGCATTCCTCTTTAAGCGTCATGCTGATGTCTTGCCAGGTAAGACGTGGTTATCAGATAAAGGTTATTCGTTTCGTAGGGTGACCACTGCTTTTCATGTCGCAAGTAAGAACCTATTCAGTATCTTTTTCTTGATTGCTGCGACGGGGTGATCCTCTGGGATGTCCCGCAAAGGTCATTAAAAATATTTCCCGCTGGACTCACAGGTATCTGGTCATTGAAAACAAACTTGGATTTGCGTATGACAACATCAGGTTGTTGGCTCTGCGTACTATTTGGGGGTCGCGCATGGCGGTAGGTCATGCAGATTTCTATGCTCGCCGAGCCATAGAATGGTTTCGAGAGTGCCTGGCCTCGTTTCTGGATTTGCAAACAATGCAAAAGGATGTACCCGATTGGGTACCTTGCATGAAATCTCTATTGTACGTGAAAAAATTGTAGAAAGTGTGTACGTGCTTCTTACTGTTGAAAACTGAACCAATGCAATAACTAAAAAAAAGTGACCGTTGCGCAGTGGATCGCGCGCCCGTAATGCGTTGTCGCTGAACGAGAGGTCAAGGGTTCGACTTTCTTTGACGCAACATTTTTTTTTGACATCTGATGGTGATCATTTTTTGAGGTCATTTCCGCGACGGAAATATGTCATTGAAGTCTTCGTGGTTCCCAGCATAAAACACTTTCGTGTTATAAAAGTAATAAAGAATTTCCACATTTTATCATGAAGGCTGCAGTACTTATTTTTTATATGTGTTTCCCTTCGGCCAACGAATGTTGTCATGTGGTAGAGAGGGTCCAGCTTTATTGGGTTTAGTCGCCTGAATTCTACAGGACAACCACAGGGTGTGCCGAACATGGATGTGCGATCTTCAGGAACTGATTGGCTAAAAACGGCCATGTCGGTGCGTCGGGCATGTTTCATCGTCAGATTTCTGTGGTGTTATAGAAAATTACGTTTACTATCTGCTGAAATGCGATGCCACGCTGATAAAGGAAGTGACGGTTTACTGAAGTTCAGAGATAAAGCTTCAATCGTTTAAAACGGGCACTGCTAACATTGGAAACCAAGGTATCTTTAGGATACGAGAGCGAGAACGTCAGGAAGACTAGTACGGGGTCATTGGCTTTTTTGAAAAGGAAGTCCATGCAATAACAATGGATGCAAAGGAAAAGTGACTTGCAATCTTGGTGCACCATTAGTTAGCAGCGGCGCTTTATTTGTTGTAAGTAATACACTTTGCACCAAATAGCGCATGTCAGTGGGACTAACTTCGTGCGCACTATCCGGTGGTAGTTACTTGTTATGAGGCTCTCAGCCTCTACTCTCAGCGGACATGAAACGAGCTCCTGAAACGACCAGTACTGCCGGAACAGAATGGCCTGGCGAAATGGTGCCTCTGACGGCATTTTATGACCAACGACTCTGCAGCAAGAAAGAGCAGCAGCCCATATATTACTGTGATGGCTCTTCAAGAAGGGCAGGCCTTTTCACGATCTCCGGTTGCGCTTTCCCCGTGAAGGACAAAAAAAGTAAACAAACATTCTTAGGAAACAGTGGTCAAGCTGGAGTGTTCTTCATGGAGCTCGCGTTGTATATGGGCCCCTTCTGGATACTTTTTTTTTGCTTTTTTGGCTGGTGAAGCCCCTAGAAGCTTCACCAGCCAGTCACATATTTATTTATTCTATTTCAGGATTCCTTAGAGCGTGTACCACTGCTAAGTGCTAATATCTATAACTGCTCACTAAATACATGAAAATAAAAATAAACACGACGTTCTATTATAAATAAAGAGTGTATTCTTGCGTGTTCCTGATTGCATGTGCACCAAGCCTCGCAGATACGATCCCTTACCAGAACTGACACATAAGCGTAACGCACTAACTTCTAAATAGACTTTATTTTGACAGGCTGTCGTCAGCCGACCTGTGACAGGCAGTCGCAGGCAGTCTTAATCTAAGCGTTCTAATTCGCGGGCAAATCAGAAGAGGGGAGTGAGCGTGCAGATGTATCTAATGTGGTACCTACGTTTCTCCTTTCCGGTCCGTAAAGGCTGACAGTATGCAGCACGTCTCTCGGTAGAGTTCAGAATGCATGCCTTAAGATACCTCTAATATGTCTGAAATTATGTCAACCGCATTAAATTCTTAACGAATGCTGTAACTATGGCCTGCAATAAAGGGGATGATATGTTGGCCGTTGAACTTTCTGTGGAGCCAAGTCAACTGCATCAAATATGCGCGTGTGAATACTGCTTGGCTTGTGTCTATTGTGTCCTCTGCTCATGTAAGTCAGCGTTCTTTATTTCTGTGCAGCGCTGCGCAGGTCCCTTCTCCCCACACTCACCGTTCGCTCTCCACTGCGATCACAACGCAAAACGTATACAACTCTATTTAATGGGCGTAGACAGTACATCGAAGACAGTGGGCATATTTCGCGGGAATTGGTGCGAGCTGTGGACTCTCGGGAATGCACATAGACGTCCAAAAGAGTCCGCAAATACGCTGGGAGACAGATAAGCGTTGCAAATGAGTTCTGCGGAAACCCGCAAGGTGGCGGAAGGGTTATGAAAGGGAAAATTGACAACCACCCGTTTGTAGCACGAAGCCACAAGGAAATCCGTACGGATTTCTCAGAAAGAAAAGCCTCTTAGTTGCCGAAAAATAAGCGTTGTGTTTGATGTTCCTGTTTGCGCACGCCATAGAGAGGGCAATCTTAAGGGGATATGCTACTCGAAAAAAAAAAGAAGTTTCTTTAATATGTAGCCTAGGGAAATGAAATTTTTGCTGCATACATACGCTTCTATGTTCATTTGAATTATGTTATCAGTTTTCTAGTAACTTGCATAGTTTTCGTTTTGTATCATGACAATATGTAAAATATAGTTTTTTTTGTACACACTTTTTTCGCCACTAAATTTTTATGGTTCTGAACCATTAATGGCTCATGTTGCTCCATATTAACTGTAGAATGCAAATAACTAACAAGAAAGTGCGTAACTAACAAGAAGGACATTTTAATGGGCAAGAAAAATTCTAATGTGAGAAGTCTTAGAATGCTCAGACCAATAGTAGTTTCTTACTTTATGTCCGTGATATTTATAAAGTGATATCAAGTTTTCAAAGGCGATACTTGCACTCTTCTCATGTTAAGGAATATGTGGGCAAAATTTCATTCCCGATCTGGCTATCAGAAGTACCAAAAACATGGTGTCAAATCTCAAGAAGTTGCCCAAAATTGTATCTTCAGAAAGACGTATTTTAAAGGTGTAAGTGAAAGCTCATCTATGCGGCAAAGATATGTTTTTTTTAATGATTGCTTCCATCATGAGAGCTTGGGAATCATGGTTATTTTGAGCATGTGGCTTTGGTGAACTGCTCAGGCGAAATGCAATGGCCAGCAGCCAGGCGACAATTTCCAGGGGACTCTAGACAACGAGCTCTTTTTAGATTTTAGTAGCCACCTTGTGCTCTTTAAAAGCGATTTTAACCTACTTCGAGTTTAATTACGATCTTCATTTTTTTTGTCCTGAAAGTAGAGAAACTAAACTTTTGAAAGCAAATAAAAACAAAAATTGTGTAATTATGAAAAAAAACGCGTTTTTTCAACTCGCATCTCCCCTTAAGGGCTCGTTTCTTTGTTTGATACAACCTTGATGAAGCCAAGGAACGTATAGGCGACTTAATTGTACTGGTTTAAGTGTATGGTAGTAATTGTGGTATAGATGTCAATAAAGTAAAATTGACACAAGGACAACTTGCCGCCGGGAGGGACCGAACCTGCAACCTTCGTGAAACGCACCCGATGCTTCACCAATTAAGATTCCGTGGCGGACGTCTTCTCATCCCCTTTATCAGGTATTGATGTGCATTCATAGCCTGGGAGTGTTAGTCAGCGCCGCTCGTAATAATGACATCGAGCGTCGAACAGTGTTTGCCAGCTGCATTTTCAAGCATGTTATAAAGCCCCACTATTATGCCTGATATCGCCGCCATTAAAAAGTCATTTCGCGAAAAAGCGCCAGCTTGCATGTTATGCAATCACCCGCAATGCAATTAAGCAAACGACTGTTCTCCTTTCTGTCTAGAATGAAAATGGCAATCTCAGAGGCAATAAAGTCGAACAATGCAGGCCTGGAAACCGCAGACCCCCCAACACCAAATAAAAAAGAAATCAGCCACTCAACGTCTGGGCTGCAATGCCCGTCGCCGGATCGGTGTAGTATACCTAAAATTGGAGGGAACATATTTCATTAACCTCAAAGCATGGTGAGCGCAGTTTTATACGTGAATAACTGATGATTCGCTCGACACTCTCTGATATTTGCTTGATAAAAGATAAGTTTGCTTTAACGCAATGCGTTGGCGTGCTAGTTGGTGTGAATCCATAGTGCTGTTTTAGCGCGAAACAATACCACAACAAAGAAGACAGGATAGACCAGTTCCCTTGTTTTGAAAACACTGCCTATCTGCGACAATAGAACTGCTTCTTTTTTACGACAATTCGGCCAAAATAACTTCAATACACGTAGACGAGCTGCGACGTACACATTAACCGGCCTCACTACACATCAGCACGCAAATATCGCGAACACAAGATAAGAGAATATAAATGCCTTTAGAAACACTTTTTTTACAGCGAAAGCTGTAATGAGATCAGAACAGGGGCCGTTTATGCGCCGTATTTGTCCGCCGCTGCCGCTACCGCCGGTGTCCGTAACCACCATCACGCGACATAAGAAAAAAACTAACTACATAAAAAATACCTATGACAGAATGGGAATCGAACCCAAGCCCTCTGCGTGGCAGCCCAGCACTCTACCCTTGAGCTACGCCGGTGCTTGAAACTGCGTTGCAATCTGACCCTATCAAGGCTTCATGTCAGGTAAGGAATCGCGTTAACATGTGGAATAAAGCGTTTCAGAACAGTAAAGTAACAACCAGGCGTCACACAACGGGAATTGCGTAACGATGGGGTCGTGGAATGCTCCAACCCATTACAAAAGCCTCAGGCATAATTCTTCATCGTCGTCAGCCACAGTATCAACAAAGTGCACATAATGCGTTACAAGTGTTTAGCGGGTACCGCGCTTTTCCGAAGAATAACGAATGATGGCATAGTGGACGCTTCCCCACTACACAAAAATTTTGATGATTTATGGCGTAGTGGGTATCATGCAAGTGTGCTTGTAGTAGTTGCCCCAAGAGTGTTTAAAAAGGGCTCTAGATAGGCCGTTCTATTTTTTTTATTAAATGTATATAAGGAGAGGATGGTGCCAATGTGTGGCACCGGCTACTCCTCTGCTCTTGCACAACAGTTGTCATCTCATAGTAGAAAACAAACACAAACAAGGTTATACAAAGACACATAATACAACACTCACGCACTGAGTCCAAGTTCCTCAATACAAAAATCTGTCCACGCTACACAAAAGTTGACAGAACACAAGTAATCACGGAATTGAAATGTCCATACAAAACATGAAAGTTCACTAAAATGTTGTCAAATCCGATCATGATTCTTGGAAGCAGTCTCTTAAATGTTACACTGTAACTGAAACAATTAGGCTTTCACAAAGAATTATTTGCCAAAATGAAAACACAAGAATATTGTAGCGAAACATACCGGTGAACAATAACGCGAACACTTTTTTCGTGTGTGATTTAGTACTTTTGTGATATTTCTGATTCCTCCAAAAATTGAACTATTGCACGCGCAGCAATGCTTTGTAAGTTTCCTCTTGGCCATGGACCCAAGATTTTTGCTACTGATGGGGGGCCGCTTATCCAAACAATTAAGTTTTTGTAAAAGTTTCCTTCTAGGGTCCATCATATTTCTTACAGTGTAGAAGAAGGTGCTCTACGTCTTCTTCAGCTTCTCCACATGAGCAGGTAGGACTGTCAGCTTTTCTTATTCTATGCAGGAGGGTCTTCGCGTAAGCCGTGCCAAGCCGAAGTCTATGAATGACTGTTTCTACAGATCGGCTAACCTTCAACGGAATATTAAATTCTATGCCGGGATCAATGCTACATAACTGAGAGTTCTGTGCACCATTTTCGAACCAAGTATTCTTGGACAATTGACAGCACAGCTTATTTAGTAGACATCGCGCATCACTCATCGGTAGAGGTAGCAGTGATATTGCCACGCGCTATTCTTATTTTCACTTTTGTTGCATTCGGTTTTCGCCCACAAAGACCGTCAGCAAAGCTCAACTCAAAGCGCGCCTTATTGTTCTAGAACCTTCGCGATTATTGTAGATCGTTTTGTTAAGATTGCGCACAAGACGCGACCACTCGAGATTATTCCAGAGCGTGCGCGATGACCAGTGATAAGGCTAGAATGTTCGACGCGTGATGCATAAAAGCCGGCGCGCTCCAACGATGTTCAGTTGTTGATCGACGGCCGACGCTCTGTTCGCCGCTATCAGTGCCAGCGTATATTGTTGTAATCTTACTTTCCGTTTACCGGCCACAAGTTCGGCCTAATAAACAGTTTCATCTTGGACACGTAGCCTGCTGCCTTCGTCGACGTCACGACCACGTGACAATATATTATTCTCCTGATGTGCCATGCGATCAGCTGTGTCGTTTCCTATGATTTCACAGTGGCTTTGGTACCGACTGGAACATTATGCTGTGGTTTAAATTTCTCGCTATGGCGTAAGTCTCCGCTCTTCCTGCTTTCCCTGTGACTGTGCTACGCGTTCTGCGCAGTACTGGTGTTTTATTTCGCCGAGAACTATCAGTCAGTGGACTCAACTTCCTTCCACAGTTGTTGGAATTTCTTCTACTGATACGTTCTTTTCTGCAATAAAAACGATTGAATTTTGTTACCACTAAGGTTTAAAAATATCGTGCGTACGCCTCGCAATCACTATTATCTGTATATACCGTATCCCAATTGTAAACCATGTTTTCTTTTACTGCTTGCCTTGCATCTTGTACTGTACCGTTTGCCACTGCCGCGCTTTGTTGTAATTATCCTTCGCATTGTCATTAACTATTCTCCATGTGCTTTCTTTTTTTTCTCGTTTTCACAATAGATATTCAATTTTTGATGAAGCAGTGTATGTTTGTGTCCACGTAGAGTAATCTACATTTTTTATTATGTTTTTTTTTCGCATACAATATGTAAACTTGTGATTTTCATGTTTGTTCCTTTTCTGTACCGCCCCACAATAATGCTAGTATGGGCGCTGTGGGTACTAAATAAATAAATAATAAATAAATAAATAAAAGCTTTTCACACTCTTATCACGCATACGTATTTCCATCATTAAAGTTGTTACTACTATTCATAGCTTTTGGGAACAAACTGCATCCAGGAATCAACGTGAGAATTCATAGCAATAAAGGAGACAAATTCATACGCCGATATATTCCTAACATTTCACTCCGTGCATGAGATGTTCCAATTACCAGAACATTTAAAGCGCAGAAACGAACTGTAGGCAGGATAATTTATGGCATCCGCGCAGAGTCCGTGCGAACTGCCGCATAACTGAACGATGCAAGACATGAGCATCTTGTGTGCACTGTCGGGGTCTTGGGGTCATTGAACATGACTTACCGGAAATCCTTCGAAATTCTATGCGCAAGGTAAAATGTTAATAGATAGAAATAAAATAAATGTTTGCCCCAAACTCAAGCACAAGTGACATTTTATTACCTCAAGTACAATACCACCGGAATTCAGACGCGAAAATTTACGACTAAGTAATCTACAGGGCTGGGCAGTATAGCGCTACAAGAGTATCACGATAGTATCTTAGAGATACCTTTGAGTATCTGTATTCCTGTATCGAGATACATTTCAAAAAGTATTTGTCTCTCAGTAGTGAAATACTTTTATGATGCATCGATTTTATATCACGATACAGGGCAGGGCACGGGTATCTCTTTACTTTTTTTGTCAAGAATGACTTCGCGTATTTCCAAGGACAAAAGAAGACCTTTTTTCTGTGCTAAGCCAATCATAAGTGCTAAGGCAGGCGGCAACACAGTGAGGGCGGCAACACTGATCACGTTTAGATAACGAAGGCAGCCTTGTCGGCCTCTCGAGACGAAATTGGCAGCCTCTCAAGGCTGGTGCAGTACCCCTAATTTTTTCGGGCGGCCAGCTACTTCTCGAGTTTGCGAGTCTTGTGTTGAGGCCGAACCGTCGCTGTTTTGAAAACAGCGTGTTTGAGAAGGGGCTGTTGATCAAGTACAATAAGCACAACAAGCTCATCTGCAAAACAAATCTTGTGTGCAAAATAAATACCTTTAATTAATGAAATGTGTTCATAAGTGATTCTAGCTACATGCTTAACTTGAAAGTTTCAATGCGCTACAACTATGTTTACAATATTATGCGGCACTTAATAATGTCATTGTGGAGCATCAGCAACCCCGAAACAAATAATTCCGGTATCAGTGTTCTTGTGTCTGTATTCCTGCATCTGTAGTTCGGGATACTTTGCTGGGCTTTTTGCAAATGCACCTCCGAAATATCCCGTTACGTCAAATGCTAATGTATTTCAGCATCTGAATTTTAGGCTACTAATAAGTGTATTTGGATATCTGCATTCCGGAATACTTTTCTGAGCATCTCTGCACAGCCGTGGTATGAACATACTTTCATTTCCACATTTTCAATCCGGGCCATACAGGCGTTATTTCGACTGTTAACGCTTAAACTAGAGCCCAGGTTAGACTCAGAAGCTCGATTTCGACACGACATAAAGATGTTATCTTGAGAAATCGCGCTTGGCGGTTGTTATACTGACATATTTACCAGCGCAAAAAGACGAACACTTAAGAAGGGACACACACACACACACAGCGCTCTAATGAAACATTTTATGTCAAGTTTCAAAATGCGAGTAAGGTGCATTAAAAATTATGTAATAAATGGTTTTTTGTTACCACCAAGAAATATTAAACGCGTGGTGGCACCCACCACGAGTTATATGAGAGCACAGGAACATGTTTTCAGTTCCGCAGATTCCAAAAAATTTCGCTTTGAAAACCATTGATATCCCTTTAATGCGCATGGTAGCTCCTTTGAGCTTGGTTGGGGAACATGGTAAGGCAATACGGATGTCACAGTTGCGCACCCGCACTGCTTATTTCGGGAAGCGAGCACGTGACCTCACGTTTTGGCTTTAAAAAGTGAGAACTTGTCGATGTAATGCATCGATAAAAACCGAGGTCATCAGACAGGACGAGCGCTCCTTCCTGTGTGACCTCGGTTTTCATCGATGTATTACATCGTGAAGTTCTCGCTTTAAAAAACAAAAACATGTTTCACTGCCTAGCCCAACAGTTCACGCTTATACGAAACTTCAAGCATTCTTTATTGAGCATCCACTTGTGTCGTATGCAGCGCCCGCAAAAGGCGGCAACTAAGCACGAGCGACTTCGAGATCTAATAACATGCTTTGTGACTTCCACGCCGACTAAAGGTACATGCATTACGCAAGCAGGAAAATATGAACGAGCCACTAAATGAATCTGGACGAGATCGAGAAGCACTTCCTACGTGTCTGCGTGAAGTTGTTTATTACGTCCTGCTTCCCTGAAATCACAGCTTGTCTGATGAACAATTGGAAATACCTTAACAATCACCCCGGGGAAAACGAAACTTCTTCAAATTATTGTTCGTCGATTTGGAGGTGTTGCAACACCGCGACCAATTACACACACTGTCGCCAGCGACACACGGCGCTCTTCAAATATCATTTATGTCAGGTATATTTGAATGGGGAATGGGAAGGACAAAAAGATATTGCGTTGGTGAATTCCCAAATGATTATGTAGCACGACAGCGTGTCCTGTATTCCAGGCCTTGGCTGTATTATTTCCGTGGGGCCCAATTCAGAAAACACAGGCGTATACTGAAAATAGAGTGGAACGTCAAACAATCGCACCCGGCCAAGATTTGTCGGGCGTTTTCCTTTTGTAGCGTGCCTCATGATAATGTCATGGTATCGTGAATTTCACTTTTAGTTGTTAATAATATTACCATATATTATGAGCACCGAGCTTCAACGAATACCGTCTAAACAGGGGCATGAATGGCGTCTTTACAGCAAAAAGCTGTTTTAAGAAGTTTCTTGACCCCAATGAGGCAGCAATTCAGGCCACGTACGGTTGTTGTAAGGAACGTACGAGGTAGCTTAAATTTTACGTGAACAAGAAACTTGCAGGTTTTTGGAAGCGCCATCAAACTACTTTTCTTTGAATTTCCGTGAATGTTTGCTTGCTGTTAACACAAGAAAAGATGTATGGGTTACCCACGTCATATCTGCGCGAAAATGCAATGTTGCAGGAAATAAAAATATTGTGAGGTTAAAAATGACGTTGTCAGTACGTCTGAAATCATATCGATATACAAATGAAGTATTGTGGCGGTGTGACTTGAGGGATAGGTCCATGTCGAATGAGCTCTATTCAAATCACACTAGCCTTATTTTTTCTTGTAGAAAAATGACATCGCTCCCAGCGGCTGTTAATTGGCGTACTTTGACGAGTCTTTAGTCCCGCTGCATAGCAGCAAGTTTCGAATGTAGCCGATGTAGGCATTTGTGAAAATATTTCACTAATTCAAGCAATGAGGAAACGATGTAGATACGCTTAATAAAACTGGGATCCGCTGCCATACGTTCCGATGAAATACACTGTCACATAATTATAATGTTATGCGTCAATTCATGGAATTCCAAACGCAGTCGGTTACTCAGCAGATAAAGACAGCATACTGAAGCTGCGGATTCAAAGGAGCAAAATTTCGCTTCTAAATTAAAGGGGTACCCTGGGAATGTGTGTGAAACTTGTCTTCTGTAGAAAAGATTAAACAAGGTAGATTGCTGCGTATTGTATTGGAGGGTGCCGTCAACCATCCAATGGCAGAATTGTTTTACTGGATCTTTCGGTTTGAGTTGTGTTCTAATGATGCTTTTTTCGGCAACTACAATGGAGCACTTCCTTCAAGACGTAGCTAAAGCTGTTTTCAGTGTCACTTAAAGATTCCCTTGAGTGTGCTCTCTTGTACGAGCAGAGAGATTTTTTACGGATTTTTTTATACGCTCTGCCTAAAATAGGCAGAGCAGTTCCCAGGAGTGCTACAATGCGTGAACGCTTCGTTCAACGCTGGCGCACAATTGAGTGGTACTTTATTGATTTCTGAAGAAAAAAAAAGAAAACAGCTTTTGTAGGCATTACAGAAAAGGCGCCTTAGAATTGAAAACGGATGGCATGCTCTAGAGCAGGGGTCTCAAACTCACCTCAGCCAGCGGGCCGCAGTCACGCAATTTAGTCCAGCAAGGGCCGGGGTAGTGTTAGAAGTGGGGAGGGGGGGGGGGGAGGTAAGTTTGAACAATTTGCCAGCAAACGTTGCCATTTGTAAGAAAACTGTCCCATATCTCGTATACAGGTCATTTCTGAAGGGGACGGATTTGGTGCCAGGATTCCAAAATTTTGTCGATACCGATCTCCAAAACGCCTCATATCTGGGCACCGATTCTGAAATATAATTTTTGTTTCACGGTTATGTTTCAAAACAAACGGGATGCCTCACGAAGACAATGCCTTAAACCAGTCATGCCCGTGTAGCTCACGAGCGTACTTAAAAAGAAAATAAAAAACAATGTGGGACGAAGACAGTCATGTGCGGGCCGCAACTGAGAGCCTCGCGGGCCGCATGCGGCCCGCGGGCGGGCGTGTTTGAGACCCCTGCTCTAGAGGTTTGCCGATCCTGGTGGTACTTTGTTTCCTTAGAACACAAAGCTCAGTGCAATCTACGTACTGTTTCAGTGTAGCATATCGCAAATAAGGAATAGTTTTGAGTGAAGCATCCATTTCTGGCCACAATCAATACCACTTGATGTTTACCATGAACTGAGAAAGTCAATAAAAAAACGGTATAGGGAACATAGGGAAGTTGTATTTTTAGCTTGTATTTGTTAACGTTACCCTTCTTTGTTCTTTCTATCAAATGTAACAGAAATTTAGGTCATTTTATATATTAACTATATGGTGAGATTTTAAATTACCTTCTTCGTATCTGTGTACCATGCTTACTAACTACATAACTTTTAAAGCATATGTAGATGATGTGACAGAATAAAACGACGGGTCATTCTGTACCGTAGCTAATCATTCGCTTGGTGGGAATACCAGCAGAACCAAAAGAAAGCAGAAGGAACCGAGACAAGAAAGAAGAGACAGAGACAGGTAGAATGCTGGACTAACAACTGACTTTTATTCGACGAACCGCGAACAAGAAACCGATATGAGCATGCGCGCAAACAGCAATCACACAGAAATGCCCCCCTATCACTACATGCTAGAATCACCGTCAAGGTACCGAAGCTCTTTGACATTTAGAAACATAGATGGCGCGCTCACACACTTATCAGGACCAAGCTTGTAAATCTGAAACGCTTCAATAATTTCACGCTGCTTCTGCGTATCAGCCCTTCCGGTCACCAAAACATTGCTGAATAGAGGGTTGCAACCGCACGCTTTGCAATGAATTGGCAGATTCCCACCCGTGCCCGTAGGAAGTAAATTGGCGTGCTCGCGCTTCCTATCATTGACACACCTTCCCGATTGCCCAATATATTCTTTGCCACAGGTCAAGGGAATGCTGTAGACAACGCACGTCTCGCATCTGCAGAATCTATTGACATCCGCAGTATTGCACTTAGACGTACTGGCCGCATGCTTCGCCACGCGCTTACAAATGTTGCTCAAAATGCAGGGCGCAGAAAACACAAGCCTTACGGCGTTTCTTGCCGCCACCTTCTTAAGGTTGTGTCAGACCCCATGTAAGTATGGCATAACAACCAATTGATTCCTCTCTTCACACTCATGACGCTCTCTGGAAAGCTGTTTCTTTTTCTTGTGCAGGGATTCCGCCACAGCCTCAATGGTAACCTGAGAGTAGCCTGCATTCAACAGCCTCTCAACCTGCTGATGAAAACTGCTTAGCATTTGATGCGTACATTTGTGTTTGCAGCTAAGTCCAGCATTCTACCTGTCTCTGTCTCTTTTTTCTTGTCTCGGTTCCTTCTGCTTTCTTTTGGTTCTGCTGGTATTCCCACCAAGACTATGTACCAACTTGCCCAACAAGCCATCCTAATAATCATTCGCATTGTTTAATCATACGGCGCGAGAAGCAGTTGGTGCATTTCTTCCTACACATGTAGTAAATTTCGGCCGTAGTTAGCGACATATACTCGCTTCTAATTGTATGCATGCGTAAAGGATCCATGGTGCAATTGTTCAATCATTTTCAATTGTAGAGCGAATATAACAGATAGAGATAACTGAAACATGCGTTCGAAGATTGGCCATTATTGATGCCATCTTCTTCAAAAGGATGCACAAATGATACCTTCATAGGACTTTGAAAATTACGCAAAACGCATTGTATAGCAGAAATGTGCCACTAAGTTGAAATTTAAAAGAATTCAAACTTTCGCTTGAAGGAGCCTTCACTGATTAGCCGTATTTAACTAATCACAATTAACCAAAACTCTTGAAAGATTGTTTGCAGCTAATGCGATTGGCTCGCCGCTTGTGGACGTGTGAAAAGAGCTTTCATAATGTCCGTTATTTCTGCCTGCATATCTCCAGCTTGGAAAGCGTCAGTGACTTCAGACATTATTTTTCCTTAGCAAGAAAGAACGGTAGCGGATTTATAACAGCCAGGGCCCGAGAAAATTGCAACTGAAGCGGCCACTATCCTCTCGAGCACTTGAATTCGTCGTTAGCGGTGGTGTGACTCTGTATCACAAGTAAAAAGGTATCTAAAACCTGTGTGTGTGTGTGTCAGTGTTGCTAACCAGTTTCTGGAAAATACCCTACGTCATGGTCAAAATTACCCTACTTTACCCTACACAACATTTTTATTACCCTACATTTTACCCTAGGCATAAAAATAGCCCATTGTGACAATATAAGGTACATAATATACATCACTGCACGACACGCAAAAGTGGGGTGGTGCTGAAGTCAGTAGCGACTTTGCAAATTGGTTTGAAAATTAATTTTGAAGAGAGTCTAACGAACGTGAGTGACAGCAGATGGTAAGAGAAAGTGTTCCGGTATTTGTATGGGAAGAGCGTTCATTAACATTTGACAAAAACATATCAGGAGACTCATCACTAAATATACGGCTGGCATTGTCAACGGTATGGTAACAAAGGACGTTAAGCGAAATTTTAGAGCGGCGGAAAAGATGTTTTAAATGCAGCGATGAAAAGGAAACCGGTTCTGAGTAACTACCGAAAGGGTAAAGACGAAATAGGCAAGGATACATTTTGCAATAAATAAAGGGAAACACTTTGCTGTTGGAAGCCCGGTCGCGTTGCTATAGCTGTAAAGCGATAATAATAATATTTAGGGTTTAACGTCCCAAAACCACGATATGATTATGAGAGACGCCGTAGTGGAGGGCTCCGGAAATTTCGACCATCTGGTGTTCTTTAACGTGCACTGACATCGCACAGTACACGGGCATCTACCATTTCGCCTCCATCGAAATGCGACCGCTGCAGGCCGGGATCGAACCCGCGACCTTCGGGTCAGCAGAGTTGTAAAGCGAGATTCAGTAAAGAAGAGAAATGCACATGCGTGGGAAACACAAGAAAACGACTGATCATGCTTTTCATTGGATGCGGCGATATACACTCGGGTGTACATTCGGGTGCCAGTCTACAGGAAGCCTTGGGCTTTAGAGACAACATTGGAAAGGTAAAAAGATCGTTCACAGAAATGACTAAAAGACGACTGGAGAACTGTTGGCGGGGAAATAGGCAGTAAGCAATAAAACAGAAGAAAAAATAAGGTTAATCTGCGCTAAAGCGCAGAAAGTTGGGCTGCGAATATTTAACTCTTTCTTTTTACAGGAAGAGAATCTTTACAGGATGTTGTACAGAAAGAATATCAACTGGCCATAATTGCGCCATAATCATAATAAAATATTAAAAATAGTACTTACACTAAACTCTTCAGCTTGATGGAACGCAGGCCACAACCCCGTTACAAAGTGGACGCTCCTTCTTTCATCCATCCACTGTCACCGAAAAAAATTGCAGTATCACGGCTAATTGGGCTAGTAGGTATTGGTTCATCTTTTAACGGAATAGGGTGCGCACTCAGACACAGAAGAAGAAACTCACACATCACAGAAGAAGAAAACGCTTACATCACATGCGCCACTCGCAACTAAAGTTTATTGGAAACAAAGGCAAGTGCATATATATCACTTCTGTCACATGAGCTGGCAAGTGAAACAGCCATAAACAAATGGGGCTAGAAAAGACGTGCCTCAGATCAGACCGTCAGAGTGCTGATGAGATGTGAAAATTCGTTGTCTGTTAACGTGATGGAGGCTGCGCTTACGCATTTATTCCCACTTCTCCTTCTTCACGTTAACACCATCCATCACGCAGCCTCCATCACGTTAACAGACAACGAATTTTCATATCTCATCAGCACGCTGAGGGTCTGATCTGAGGCACGTGTTTTCTAGCCCCATTTGTTTATGGCTGTTTCACTTGCCAGGTCATGTGACAGAAGTGATATATATGTACTTGCTTTTGTTTCCGATAAAGTTTAGTTTGCGAGTGGCGCCTCTGTTGTGTGTGTTTTCTCCTTGTAGTGTCCGTGTTTGTGTGCGCGCCCTATTCAAATAAAAGATGCACCGAAAAAAACTCGCATGATGCCTTATGTATTCGCCTAAGATAACCCGAAGACGAAAGTCATCTTGTTTTTCTTTTTCTCAGTCGATTTTATTCATAACCATCGCCCTCTAAATATTTCTGCCCCTAGCGTGGTTTTCCACTGCCTCCTGGAACAGATCATTGCAAGCTTTCTACATCTCATGTGCCTGCGGGACGAACCGACATATCACGTGACAATATAATCTAATGTCTTCATCATTTGACGTCACGTTATATCACAAAGAAGTCACTATGACTTCATGATGATGTCACAAATTCTGGCTTTCAGTAAGTCAACATGACGTAATGAGCTAACGTCGTTATATCATGATAATTTTTCGCATTACTCGCGTCCATGCCGACGGTCACTTCTCGTATTTGATGAGGCATTCAATGCTTTCGTCTGAATGACTGAAACTACCCACCGCCGCACAATTTAAAAGCCCTTTCGAGAGGGAGACGAAGGATAGGGGAAAAAAATCATCCACGATAAAGAAAGAAACAACAATGCTAGCACAGGATGCGTGTCGTATTATCCTTCCTCTCTTCCCTATGCTGATGACTTGTTAATTAAGACAGTTCCAGTTTTACTCAAAGAAAGGTTTATTTTTCTAATGTCTTTGGAAATGTCCCCCCTCGGAGATGTCGAGCCGATCGCGCACATTTTTCCCTTATCGATGAAGAGCAAAATGTGGCAATTTCCCTACGTCTGATCAGAAAATCGTGTTACGCCCTTCTACCCGAAGCTGCCCGAAAAATGTCTAAAATACTCTACAAGTAGGAGAATTACCCTACGATTGGCAACACTGTTGTGTGTGTGTTCGTGCGTGCGTGCACGCACGCACGTACGAAACAAGCGTTTTTCACCAAAGAGTGCTGTGAGTGACTTTAGAGCCATGAATGACCTTCAGTGCGTCTACCGAAACGTCAACAAATGTCTTTAAGAAACCCTTTCAGCCCTGAATTTTTTTTAACGGGTAGAGAATTTTTTCCTTCGTTGATTTGGCTTGACTACCACCTCTAGAGCACAAAAATAATGCAATCTGGGCACACCATGAGCATATAAGAAAAATGGCGTCATGTCCTATACCTAGGACACCAGGGCTTAGTGGTTGTTAAGTGAAATATGGTAAATTTAAATACTTCAACTTTTGTACCCTTTAACGCGTGTAATTGTTGTGTAGCTAAACCTGTAGCAACGATATATTCATTAGAGCATCTGAAATGTAAAAGAGCAAGTTTTAACGCGAAAGCGTTAAAGAGCTCGTTGCGCAGAAATTCCGGCGTCGGCGTCGGTGTCGGCGTCAGCGGCGGCGTCGTTGGTTGTGAGCGAAAAATCATCATCTTGTCCGTGACCGAAAAATCGAGAAACATGCAAATAAAATAAATAATAAAATTTCCGGGTCCGAATGAGGATCGAACCCGGGTCGTCTGCGTTGCAAGGAGGTGTTCTACCACGCAGCCACGCTTCTGCTTGTGATTACATATAAAATAACTTCCTCTGCTTAGAATTGCAGTGAAAATAACTTTCATGCTTTGCAAACTCGCGCGTCCTGTATACAGGCGTCACAATACAACATGTAATATCGCAGTAATATTGCGTGGTACAAGCGTGCACAGCCATCGGGCATCAGAAGATGTGAATATCATAACGACATTGTGGTTCAAAGCCGTGTACCCATTTCAAAAGGCACACACGTTACTGCGCGTATTCCCTTAATACCACGTTGTGGGTGCATACCAACTCCGAAAACATTTCCCGCATTTACCGTGCATAATTTCTCGTGGTTTAAAGCATGCTACGCATTGCGTAGTGTGCACTAAGGGATTGAAGTACGGACTACACTCTAAGAAAAAGGAAGTCAAAAGCGGATCAAAAGATCGTGATTCCCTTCGGGTCGTCACTTGACCCCTTTTGGAAGGTAGAGGCAGAGAAAGAGAGTTAGCATTTTTAAGGGAGTCGGAACACTCTCGCGAAGCGCCTTTCGATTGGCTCCCGGGATGAAGGCGCGGCCATACATATCGCGCGTTTGCCGATCGGCGTCGTTGTGACGGGCCCGCGAGCCCCGACGCCAAACTGTCGCCGCCGGCGCGGCGCCTCCGCTGCCTCCGCTGCCTGCTCTCTCCCTCTCCTCCGTCTTTTGGAATGCGCTGCGTTGGTTGTGCTGGTCGCTGGTCGCGTGTCTTGTATTGTTGTAGTTTTCAGTTCGAGCGAACGTGCGTATCTTCGGTGTCTGCACGCCAGGCTCCGTGCTCGAAGTGACGCTTGAAGTGAGGAATATTTTTGGAGCAGCGGACACGGACAACGTGCGCCTGTTAACGGTGAGTGTACTGCTTTCGTGTGTACGAATTACACAGCTTTAGCTGGGCGTCTGCAGCAGCTATGTGGAAGTAGGCTGGCAGCCATTTCCAACCGTAGCCTGCGTCCGCGGGGCTGTTGCAGATGCCCAATTCAAACTGTTACTTAACGAGCTGAGACTGCTATGCGCGTTGTTGTGCAAGTGACTGCAATCCCGTATGAAGGGCCATTATTTTCTGATCGCAAATTCTGTCTGCACTGATGAAGATGCTCGATATCATTTTGAGGTGCGCTTTAGTCTACGTAATAATAACATTTCCATCGATACTCGATTGTGCAGCGGCTTCCGCGCGTGTAAACATGAAAAAAAAAGAAAAAAAAATCCTCTGTGTACAGGACACATAGACGCACTGCATATAATGGCTTTTGTTGGCGTAAAGACGGTAGTTTTGCGGTGCAGATATAGTATGATGCTTTCAGCACGTACGCGGTAGTCGCTTAAATGTTCAGGACTCGCCTCGCCGGTAACAGGAAAAGCTGTAGACTTTCAACGGGGCGCGTTGCTGCGGCCGCCGCCGTGCGCACTTTTCTCTCGTTTCTGTTTGCTCTTTTCGTGCTTTGCCTACATCTGCGATGACGTTCGGAGTTATAACAAAATGGAGTGAGTATACTTTACTGTGGGAGCTATGTGCGTTAATTCTAGCATACGCCATGTCTGAGCTACTTTATGAAAGTTGTTTTACACGATAACGGCAAAAAACACGGTTCCTAACCATGCCTCTTTGCATATGTTGTTTTGTTGTGAGCCTTCATTATGTCTGTGTAAATCACTTATTGTGTAGGTATTGCAAACTCTTACTATGATTCCGTTTTCTCATTACGGTGTCACGTTCTTTTTTTCCAGGTACCATTTTCCATGGCTGCTCACGCTGAACAGGAGCGACAACATAGCAAGTCACAAGTCTGATTCCTCCAGCCTTCACGACTTTTCGATTCTTATTCATAAGGAATAAATGTGGAAACATGATACCGATATCTGCTGTTTATTTTGCACGACATGACACTATGCACATCACAGCCATACATTTTGGTTGGTTATACTCATACAAGCATGTAAACGAGGAATACCTCAACTGCTTCAACTTTGCTAGAAATGGTGTGTTTTGAGAAGTTTCATTAAAATAATGCTAAAATTGAACTATCCTTTTTTTGCAGTCGCTGGCCACAACGGCAAGTATTAATGGAGTTGCTTAAAATGAATACCTCACTATTTCCAGCAGTAGTCGCGCAGAAGTTGAGCAAGGGTCAATTTAGTAGCTTAAAATAGCCGTAGAGTCGCTTGACGCTTCGGTGGGTGTCAATTGACCCGCGTAGGAGCGTCACCGGCAAGGGTCGTCTGAGTCCCTCAGAAGTGGTAGTGTGATCCTTCGCAAAGGAGTCCTCCCACTCTTCTTAAGAGGGTCCGGGGACTCTCCTGAGCGCGCCCACTCTGACCCACCAAGAGAGTCACCGTGACTCTCCAAAGAGAGTCGTATACGTGGCAAGTCAGTACTCTCCGAAAAGAGTCAGGTATACTCTTTTTTTTTCTTAGAGTGTAGGGACAGGATATCGGTATCGCGTTCAACTCTTAAAGCTTAAGGGTGCCGCAATTTTTTGCGTTCACGATACACCGCTCCTCGTTGCACTTGAAAGGCCGCTGTATAATTATTGGAAGCTTTGCAACATCTAACATCGTAAAAATTGCTGCATCCGGCTTTGCTGCAGAAAATAACTTCTGCCCATGTCTTCAAGGGCAAGCTTACCGAACTTGAGTTCATCGTCGTCATCTTCTAGCTCCTGCATGTTCCTTTCTTGTTGTGCCCAAAACGTATTCAGACCTATTACACACAATCTCGCTGTTGGAACACCCTTACATATTAGCTAAAAAATCACGGCTGGGTTCTCGAGTAGTATAACAAGAAATTGGAAGCTTACACAATCACTACAGCTCTGGATTACATGAAATGAATTTAGGGCTCTGATAAGCACTGAGCCCTGGTGTCCCATATTTAGGACATGAAGGTTGTGAATTACTGCGGGCGACGCATAAATGTTAGGGAAACGTCACTTTGTAAATAAGCAGGTAAATATGTTAGAAAGACCACAAAAAAATATGGTAGCTACCGATCTAATAGTTAATCACTGAAATATCATCAAACATACGGTTCCGGCGATTGTCGTCTTTTTCGCGGTCGCCATCTTGCTTTCCACTTTGCAGAATTCTGAGAAAGAGGACGATGAAAAAACTCCAACTTATGTTTGCGCAGGAGTTTTATCAATACCTCAGACACTTTTTTTGAATTTCTAAGTTATTTAGGTCACAGTTTGTAGCAATATTTGTTCGTGTACTTTTTATAGGACGCCAGGGCCGAAAGGGAAAAGTGGAATACTAGCGGTCTTTTTTCTGTACATGTTTCAATGCTCACTATAGTTTATCATCAGGCCTTAGCCCTCATGACCAAGCGCGAGTAAGGTTTTGAAGTATTATGGCGTGGCTAGTGAAGTGTAACACGAAGTGCTCTCCTACGTACAGGCATACAATTCTGCTTTACTCTATGCACTTCGCAATAATTGCTCACATATTTGATATTTTGGGCATGTTACTCTGTCGCCTGAGTCCTTTTAAAAGATGAATATGTGAGACGTGCCCGTTTCAAAAAATGGAGATTGCAATCATTAAAGAGTGACAGTCCTGATACCACCTCGCCAAATAAGATGACTACTGCTAGAGTGACATAGAAACCTTCGGGTGCAGTTGAATGATAATGATGACGGTTAACAATATTTTTGAGCCACAAAGGCTGGAAATGTCCATTGAGTTTCAGTGCGTGTTATAACGTTCAAGATATGATGCAGTCTGTTGGAATGATAAAGTGCAACATGCATCGAATATACATCTGAACAATTGTGACTGCAGGGTGCGTAAAGTTATAATATGTAATAAAATCAGGATATTGCTACTGGGGTGCACAAACGACATATGGATATAATTTGCAAGAATGATTTTCTAGAACAGTGTAACTGATGCTTGCAGTAAAGCATCATCAAGCCAGCTAATAGTATCGTTTGCGAAGCGTGTGCTTTGCGATACACTACACTCTCAGCACGGTCCTGGATAATAGCCTCGATATAGGCGGCATCCTTCGACGTACTGTTTATTATCACGGCTATGGACTGCCCGGCGAAGAGACGTATACGTTACTCTCTTCAGGCGGCCTCGAACTTGAGGAGTGCCGCCTATAAACAATCGCTGATAAGCGGCTGAAGTCCGCATACGGCCCCGCAGGCCGATCCGCGCGCGAGCGGGGCGACAGGGTGGCGCCGAGGGCGCGGCGAAGCGTCGGAAACAACTGCAAGCGCATGCGCTTGAACGAAAAAAAAAAGAAAGAAGAATTGAGACGCGCGCTCCGCGCTCGCCCGGCGCGCGCGTGTGAAGGGAAAAAAATGCCCCCCACCTCCCCGAAGGGAATCGTGAGGGAATGCGAATGCGCCGACACCGACTTCATCGCCTTGAGAGGCGCCCAGCCAGCGAACGTGGCGAACGGTCGAGAGTGAGGCGCGAGAGGACGGGAGAGTGGGGCGCAGGGAGGAGAGAGAGCGAACGGCGAGAGAAGGAGCGGCGAAGCACTGCACCTACCCTCTCCTACACTCTCTCGCACCACATGCTCCGTTTGCTAGGGGCGAGGATAAGCGCGCGCACCCGCAGCTGTTGCCTATGGGAGAGGGAGTGAGAGCGGAGAGATAACACCTGCCGGCGCGCGGACACCTCCTCAACCTATCCTCCTCCTCCTCCTCCGCGGACAACGCCGGACAGTGCGGGACAACGCCGCCTGACATAGCCCGACTAAGAAATGCATTCGCATATAAAAAAAAAAACGACAGACGCGAACCGGGGAAGCTGATAAGTTTCGTGTTCGCCGCGCGGCCGCTCCATCACAAGACGTCCAGGCGACAGAGCTTTGAGGCCGGTAACGTTGACCTGTTTGTCAACGTACTTGGAAAGCGCTAAATTGCGTCGGCTGCGCGCTTTGCGCCTGCCGCTGGGTGATATATTTTCATCAATGGATATGAAAGGTGTGTATCGAGGGCAATGTAACGCGCCGCATCGCTCTCACCAATCCATCGCACTCACGTGCGATGGATGTTGCCGCGCCGGGAATAATGAGCCTGCCGCACCGTATACCAGGCTGGTTGGTGCGCGTACTGCGGGCACAATTGGTAAGTAGTGTTTTTGTTTTCTTTGATGGTGTCGTGATATCTGCTGATGAATGTGCAGGATCCAATTTTGCTGAGTGAACGAAAAAAAAAGAAGAATAGGAGGATGGTGGGCACATTTCGCCCGTTATATATATCCATTGATCGTGTTATACTTGCGAGAGAACATTAAGCGCAGCAGTAACTACTCCCGAATTTACATGCTTTGTGTGTAATCTTCGTTACATCCCATTGTAGATGCGCTTTTTCGCGGAATACAATGCATCTTATGTTATCATGTGTACACATTACGTTGTGACAAATTTGTTTTCATTTTACTCAGTTCATGGCTCGCATTCGTTTCGTGACTTAATTGTGGCATGCCAGCTTGTGTAACTTTTCAACATCTGGAACCGCGTACGTTTTTCAGGGTCGAGATATACGCAGGATGTGTTCTTCATGCCGCCCGACGTGCCACCCAGTCAACCGCAGGAAGCGATTGAAACACAGCTGAATACCGGTAAGTGTGCAGCATTCTTATCTGAGATTCCACGCAGTGATGTTAGGCCGCTGGCTCTAACTGGAGTTTAATCAGGGACGCGGTAATACGTTAGCTTGGATTTATTATGCGACTGACGTGCACTAAGTAACTGAATTGTGAAGCATCTGCTTCTGACTGTATTGCGCCAAATGCGTCATATATAAGCACTGCAACTCGCATTTTGCCGCAAAGTAATTGAGACGTATATAGTGATATCACGATGCTGGGAAGTTACATAATCGCCTTTGAGCAAATCTCTGAAATAGAGAATGACACTCTTCCAGGTCATAATATGGCCTTTTGTCACTTCTGGAGGTTTATTTGCCTTAACTGCTGATGTATGAAATTTTTATTTATGAATAGTTCGTACTGCTGACGTTGTTCGTGCTCCTCCTAATCAAGAAATAGAAAAGGCACACCTTGTTACGTCGGCAATTAGCAATGCATACATATATTTCCATAACAGTTAGTTTAGTTCCATGAAGTGTTACACTACACAATACAAAGTGTTCATTAATTAGAACTTACGACTGTGTTTGCAAACAGAGAAGGATAGGCCTCTGTATATTAAACTATATGTGAATTGTTTTCATTGTTTGGTCTCCCAGACACAGCTAATGCAAAAATAACCTGCAGCATCACACTAATGACTGTTTGCCCAATTATAAAGACTGCACTTCCTGTTTTGAATACTGCATGACACTTACAGCTGAGTTAACTGTATGAGCATGCCCGTGTAGCTAGAATTTGGGGGGGTGGGGCATTTGCTGAAGGCCTTCACTGTATGAGAAAAGTAACTATTTTCGTTATTTATGTTGAGTAAAACACACCCTCCATCAAAGTTTCGAGAGGGGGGAGGGGGAACCTAGCCCCCCCTCCTCCGTGCCTATGAGCCTGGATATGAGGCATCAAGCCATTGAGCTGGCACAGTAGGAACATACAGGTGACTGCTGCTGTACCCGTTTTCCTTAAAGAACACTGATTTCTCTGTTGGCTGTGTTAGTTTGTGAGCACTGCACTCGGGAAGTTCTGCCGGGTGAATTTTCTTATCATGAACCAACTAGCCCATTCTGAAATTCTTCTAGCTCTGCTCTAACTTATCACAGAGTATTTTTCCTTAGCATGAGAGAGGTCTCGGCAATTAATAATATTTGTGTTTGAACACCTCTTTATAAATGCATGTTTTAACCAGGTTGTCTAAACTTACCTACTGTATGATTTACAGCTTACCACAGTTTCAGGAAGCACTGAGTCACTCAGATGCAAATGAATTTATCACTGCATGTGTTGCTCAACGATACGAATGTACTGCCACTGGAGTAGCCAGCACCAGCAGCTTCATAAATGCTGCTTCACAGCATACATATCGGTGGGTGCCAATACACATGATTCGTTAGGATGATGTGATATAAATTATTGCAGCATCTCTGGGGCGTCAATTTGTTGCCAGTGCAATGCTGATACATTAAACTGTAACTAGATTTCATGAACGCAGTAGTTCTTTCAAAATGTGAGGAAGGAAGGAAAACAAGAGAGAGGAAAGGCAGGGATGTTAACCAGTTTGCCATAACCGGTATCTCGAGAGTGCAGTTATGACAGCACGCATGAGACAATCATAAATACTGGTTGTTTATGACAACAGATCAGACATGCAGCAATTACTACACTCTACCTGTTCCTTTATGCTATCTTGGGGCACTTGGTTGAACAATCAGAGCGTCATGTTCCATACTAGCTTCTTCACTTACTCTCTCTTACGTGTCGTTAATGCAGATCTATAGCTCTAAAAATGTTCGCTAATAGGCATGTGTAACTGTAGAGCTTGCAGTGAGCAATATAAATTCAAGCTGATCTCAGATGCAGAGTACTCACGGATTGAAACGGGACAATTTTAGGACTAACCAGTTCAGGTCATTGGGGCGTAATTTTGACTCGACTGTGTTGGTTAGAGCCCATGCTATCTTTAGAGACCAGATTCGTCGCGGCAGGACATGGACAGGACGGGTTGCATGCATCTCGGGATGTGTGTTGCCTCTATTAGGTAAATTTATTCATTCATGTGGACTTAAATAGTCATGTTGATTGCACATCCACCGAGTGCTGGCAAAGGGATATTCAAGGTATTATCAAGTAGCCGCTATCAGCATAAAAATTTGTCAGAACACACTCATTTCATAACTGGCAGAAGCAGGGTGGCACGTGGCTTACAGGCAGGTTTTAAGTACACCTTCGTAGGTTCAGCCAGGAAGGAGTGAAGAACCGAAAGGAACAGTTAAATTCTGCTATGGTATTAGCACAGTTTTAGATTAAAATGCAGAGTAACGAACCAAAACTCTCCACTGTGGTATGCCTCATGTGTTAAACATATCCGTTTTGTCACATCTAGCCCCAGGTTTCTTAAGTTATCTGGCAAAACTTGCAGTAAGTTTTGAGGATGGATGAATTATTTTTCTTAAAGAACAATTTTCATTAATAAATGATAAATAGCACACACTAGCCATCATGCATTGTTCTTTTGCCTTGCTTTAAGACGTGCTAAAAACATGAACTAGCTAACCTGCACGGTTGTTTTCTCTGCCATATTTTCCTACATATTACAAGAACAACAGTGTACACTACGCTTTGCACACTAAGTGCAAAACTCGGAAGGCAATACTCGGCAAGCAACATCTCCCTTTTTCATTCTAATTTGTGTTTTTGAAAAAGAGTTTGTGGCAAACGAAGTCGAGCCAGAGTTTTCAGTAAAACATTCAATCTGATGAATGCTGAAAGCCTAATGAACTTCTTTATTTGATATTCTTTTCAGGAAGCAGCAAGAATTATTGGCCCACCTGGTTTTCTACAAGAAGGTCTATGATGAGAACACTTTCCAGTGCTTACGGCACACTTTATTTAGGATATCATCTCCCTGCATTTGGGCAAGCCCCAGTGTTATTGTTTTGATTCCAATAAAAGACGACAAACAACATTTCTTTTATCAGTTATCGAGTTATGACATTTCTCACGCATTAAAAAAAAAGTACTTGTGCATGCAAAACAGATTCCTGAAACACTGGCCTATCAGTATCAATGCTCGTGTTCTACAAAACAAGTTGAACAGATGATTTTTGGAAAACAATGCACAAAAGGAATAAACGGAAGGCAGTGAGACAGACAGTGATCCACATTGATTGAAAACTGGCGGGTTGAACTTTTATTAATGGTTGTGTAATTGCATGGTGAACTCGAAAATCGTGTACAGGTGCACCAGGCAGCAGATGATATGCCACCGACTTTTTTTTCAGTTTTGAATATCTGCTACAGTTCTCGTATTCTAGCATGGCATTTGTAACGTTGAACCACGATCAAGCCAACCTGTGTACTGCTGTGGCAATGTACCAGTTATAAGATATCCTCATTTTTTGAAAATCAGCTGTTTTATTGAGGCATGCAGAAACAATATTTCAAGTTAGTTCTGCACCCCAACTACACACGGACGTTCGCGAAAGAGACGTGCAAAAGCATCAACTATTTATTTGGAGGGAAACCTGTCCGTGGAAAATTTGTGTACGTCATACTTGATCTTGGCGCACGTTTCGGCATTCACTTGAACAGCGGTGTGATGCTGAATAAAGGTAAGAGTAGCTAGTTCCCATATATAAGATAAGTTAAAGACTGAAGATGAGTAAAAACCACTGTGTCGCGCGAAATAGCGCGCATAAGTGGTAATTGCTGAAACAGATGCTCGTCGAACTGCTAAAAAGGTGCCGCTGACCCAACGTGCGGCTCGCGACGGTTCACGTGCACTAAATGCAAATGTTAGTGTAGGCACTTTAAAATACCGATTCAAACATTAACGTGCCAAAGCAGGTTAACGTTGCACGAACAGCTGAGAACGGGCTGCTGTCACTGACACGCGTGTACGTCGCGGCATAAATAACGGAAATTGCTCGCAGCACACGCACATGGGAAAAATGTACGTGGGTTTCGAGATCTGAGGATATCCTCGTCACGTTGGTATACATTCGCGAATTTTCGGTGAGCGAAACAACCGCTGTTCACGGAGAAGCTTTAACGACACACGCACACACGTTAATCGTTCTTGCGGCACGGTGAATTACGAACCGAAGTCGGAGCCGAAGCTGCTTACCGCGTTTGTCTGGAGTTCATGAAGCCGCGCAAACTATTTGCTGACCTAATGCACTCTGAAACACATGCACATGGCACAAAAACAGAAGTTCAACGTCGCGCCGACTGTTTGCAAACGACATGGTAGATATATACCACCGCGAAAAAACGAGCATTGTTGCGGTGGCGCTGTGGTGCAATCGGTAAGTTATCTGCTTTCAGTGCACGCGGTCCCGAGTTCGATTCCAGTGCTGTGCGTAATTTGCATGTTGTTGTCGCAGATGTTGATGATTGTGATACTGTTCATCTTCTAATTACCCGTAGTGATAATTACAACCGTCAAACTCGCGAGAAAGCAGTTGACAGCGTCAAAAAAATTTTTTTTCTCGCAACCGCATCAGGGCCGCCTACAGAAAAACCACTTATAGGGCCGTCACGCGTAACCGCAGGCCGTATCTAGCCAGGAACAATTTGACTTAAAATCCCGTCTAAGCGTCGCCACGGCTATTCTGAAGGCCACTTAGAATAAGGCCGCTTCTTCTGGGACACGGCTACGGAGCCGCGTAACGAACTGAATAGATGCGGCCATAATTTGACCGGATTGCCTGCCTGTAGGCGTGTATTCTAGCCGGGATTTGAATGAGAGTGTAGCATCACAACAGCGGCCTCTCGGGGAAAGGCGTGCAACGAATGGAATTGGGCCAGTTGTGTTAAGAAATGATAAAACTGCTTTTGTGTCATATATACTTTCTCTTCCGAAGAAAAATGCGGGGTATAATGGAATTGCATTGATGTCGATGCATGGGGAATTCTGTGCGTAGAAGTAACACTGCTTTTTCCTTGATAGTGCTAATGGTTTTTCAGTACTGTCATTGTAAGAGCGTGACAAAGGAGATCTTTGTGATTTGAGTTAGCATATATTCGTGCGAGTTCACAAATAACCATGGTGTCAAATTTAGCGTTTCTGCTGTGTACGACTCTATCTTTGCCTCCATTTTTTATGGGCTACAAGTTAGAAGGTCATGTTTCTAAAAAAATTGCATTCAGGAGTTTAAAAGAGGTTTATCTTAGAATATACAACGTTTGTCGGTTTTCGCACTCTGCTCTGTTGAATATAAACTTCATGCTGATATATTGCAGGGAAGCAGCGACAATATTTTACCTGGACAGCGCCGACATATATTACATAAGACATTGTTGATGGAAGAACCCTGTGCAGGGAATTCATTTTCACTATTAAGAGGGTGTGACTTGGCACACGTCTTCGTGACATACCTGTATCTTGAGCCAATGGTCTACACAGTACATTGCTCATTCGAATGCGGAATGTGCGCTGAAGCAGATAGCTTTCTATTTTCCTTAGCAGGCTCTCACGTAAACTCATTGCAGATAGGTCTTGGAGAATTCTGAATCACCTTGCAGTGTCATAGGCTTTTCTATGTCGACAAAAAATCAGAGCTATTCCACTCAGCGACCAGCGAACCTCTTTAGTGTGGCACAGTGGTATCTCTGGAACTTCCACACCATCCCACACAAGAAGCCCGACACTTTAGTTGTTAACCCGACCCCTCTCGTCACAAAGAAAGACTCCCCAATTCCTCACGTTAGCACCGGCGAAATTACCGCCAGCGTCGTCACCGTGGTCTCGTCGCTCGCGCTCGGAATCTGAAACGCGTTCATGCTCGGTTCTCAAAGCACCTCTCCTCGGAACCTCGTTCTTCTTCGGAAGTAGCAAGGCTGCCTAATGACCACGTCGGAGCGGGAATGATCGTTCAAGACGCACGCGTGATTCGCTCTCCAGGTCAGCTACGCCAAAAACAAGCGACGAATTTAGTGCTCAGCCCACGTGGCCACTTTCCCCACGCCTAGCAGTCGCCCTTCGCCTTCGGATTCAGTTGTCGAGGCGACTTTTTCTACACACTCTATAGACGCACGTCAGACAATAGCTTATAACTGTTCCGCTGTAACAACGAATAAGAGATATGTGCGTGTTTATCATCATCATCATTCATCATTAACAGCCTATTTTGTGTCCACTGCAGGATTCAGGCATATCTTATTTGTCGCCAATGAACCTAAGCTGTCCGAGCTCCATCCATGTTAAGCCTGCGATGTTCCTTCTTTCTTCGCTACATTTACCTCGCTAGCGCCTTTGTATGCGCTTCTAATTTTTTGGTAACCAATACGTTTGTAGTTGACCATCGCTTATCTGTTCTCTGCCTTACGTGGCCTGCCCACGTTCGCATTTTTGCTGAGGTCGGCTAAAATGTCGGCTACTCCAGTTTGCTCTCCGAATCGTCGTGTATTTAGCATCCATGATAATTGTCTCAAGTGGGAGGCGGAGAAAGAAAAGGACTGACAGGCAGGGAGCTCAACCAGGCACGCGTCCGGTTTGCTACCCCGCACTGGGGGAAGGGATCAAGGGATTAAAGGAAAGAGGAGGGAAGAAAGCACCATCAGGGTGCATGTGTGCCGGTCCATTGCACACCTACAAGCGGTCGCTTAACGCGGCTGCTTTTAAAAACAGTAGCAATGGTCACGTCGCTTTGGTGGCCTAGGAAGGTACAGCCCCGATCCGAGAATCTTCTCGTCGGAAACCGGTCTGGCGTCTTGTGTGTTCGGCGCATTACGTAAAAGGTTGCGTTAGCTCACAAAACGATCACAGAAACACAGTAGATGTTCCATTGTTTTAGCACTAAACTTCAGCGAGGGGGGTCTAGTGCTGGCCTTGCCTAAAACTACATTTAGGGGGTAAAGTACGTGATTGCCTTTATAAAATAAGGTAAAGTAGTAGCTTAAAATTTCTTATTTGTTTAAGCTTCCACAACAGCTAGAACTATTGGCTTAAAAATTGTGGCTGATGACGGGCCCTTGCTAAGTTTTTCTGTTTGCATGATAGTAGCTTCAGCGCAACATGATGCGGTGTACCCAGATTCCCACATTTATATTTTTATTTACATATTGATTTTTTTTTATTTTTTAACGACACAACTCCTGGGTTGATAGAAACATTACACATTTGAAGCGCAAGCTTAAACGAGCAAAGAAAAAAAAGGTCGCTAATAATGAATCACTGCGTCAACTACGAGAAGAATTACACCGTATGCTGTCTTGCGCAAAAAAGAAATATTTTGAGATTCCTTTGCCTAGTTTTGTTAAAACAAATCCTCAGAAGTTCTGGCTTTTTCTCGGCTCTAAATCTAAACAAATAGACAAAATCAAAGACGCGAATGTACTTATAACGGAACCTATTGGCATAGCTGACGTATTGAATGAATACTTCCATTCTGTATTCTCTCCAGCCGAAAGCGGCGTCCAGTCATTTGGGCCATCAGATTTTGATGACAATTTTATATCTGTAGAAGGTGTTTTTTCTCTCTTATTGAACCTTAAAGAAAGATCTTCAGGCGCCCCAGACAACATTCCCAATGCTTTTTTGCGCCGGTATGCGGAGCCTGTGTCATACATTCTGACTGCGATTTTTCGTTCCTGTTTGCAGCTAGCTATCATTCCAGATGATTGGCGTGTCGCCCGGGTAGTGGCAGTTCACAAGAAAGGAGACCGCTTAAAAAGAGAAAACTACCGCCCAATATCCCTGACGTCATCCAGCTGCAAAATGCTTGAGCACATACTCGTACATTTCATAAACGAATTTCTTGAACGTAATAAGCTGCTATCTGGTCACCAACACGGATTTCGTAAAAACCTTTCAACAATCACACAGCTTACTACCACTATTCACGAGGTCACTTTAACCCTCGATATGGCTCGTCAGATTGATTTAATCTTTTTAGACTTTAGCAAAGCTTTTGACCGTGTATCCCACAGTAAACTTCTAAACAAACTTCAGAGATTTGGCCTACCATCTTTCATCTTAAATTGGATAAAACAGTACTTATCCAACCGAACTCAGTTTGTTGATGTTGATGGATACTCATCCACGCGCTTGCCAGTTACGTCTGGTGTGCCTCAAGGAAGCGTCTTGAGACCAACTCTTTTTCTCATGTATGTGAACGATATAACCGCAGCTGTGTATTCTGATGTCCAAATTAGGCTGTTTGCCGATGATTGTTTGATTTTCAAAAAGGTTACATGCCAAAATGACCAAATTTCTTTAAACACTAGTCTAGCGAAAATCCACGAATGGTGCTCAACATGGTCAATGTCCCTGAATTCCGAAAAACTGTACTGCTACGCACAAGCAATAAAAGCCAACCCCTATTATATACGTATAAAACTAGTACTGACACCGTCGCAGAAGCCACGGAGTACAAATATTTGGGATTGACGATCTCCGACAAACTCACATGGTCCTCCCACATCGAAAATATCTGTGCAGAAGCTACTCGCAAACCTGGCCTACTTAGGCACAGACTGAAAAACTCGCCCCCCCGATGCAAAGCTTCTCGCCTACAAAACTTATGTTTTGCCTAAAGTTGAATACGCGAGCGTAGTTTGGGATCCCCACTACAAAAAACATAAGCATAGGCTTGAGATAGTACAGAGGCGGGCAGTACGCTTCATATTTAACAAATATAAGAGAACAGATTCTCCGTCATCTTTAACGCTGCCAAATAATAAGCCAACCTTAGAGCAGCGCAGAAAAATATCAAGACTTTAAATTTTTCTTCTTGCTTTACCACAACTGACTGAATGTGAATGCGCGTGCATTCATTCCACCATTTTTGTCACGCACGTCGAGAAATCGACATGCACATAATTTACTTCCTTATCAAACGCGCACTAATCTTTTTCAGTACTCTTTTTTTCCACGAACCATTTCTGATTGGAATTCACTGCCTGAAAATATTGTTTCTTTAGAATCTCCAAGTGCATTTGAAAGTGCGCTACTTACTGATTTAGAAATGCAGTAAACCACTGAATGTTCATGTGACTTTTCATTTTTTTTCTTTTTCTCTTTCACTTATGTATTTCGTCATTTTTTTTCCACTACGTGTTTTATTGATGCAGTGTTACTTCATAATTTGTAAATACTGCATTTACGCACCTGACGTATTCCGAGAAGAGTTCCTTTTTTGTTTACTTTTATACTTCTTATAGTATGCGTCACTCCCCTCAGCACTGCATTACTTTGTTATCTTGACAGACTGCGCTGAATTTTATGTAATACTTCTAGATATGCCGATAGGTTGCTTTGTTTCCCTTTACTGTGAGCTTGTGTGCATTACGGCTACATTTGTGTTTGTTAATTTGCAACTGTATAGTTTCCCACCTGCATGGTCCTTCGTGACCGCAGTATACTGTAAATAAAAAATAAAAATAAATAAATAAAAGTTCTACGAGCAAGTCTGCTACTTTTAGATACAAGGGCCTTTCACAATGAAGAAAATACTAGGTCCATGGCCAACGGCACGCCTTCAGAAAAGAGTGCTTGTCGCCTTCAAGAAGTTTCTTGAAGAATCAAATATTTTACGGAAATATTGAACTACTGTACTCGATGTCGCCTTCCCCTTCATACTAAAGGAACAGTGTAATGCTGTGGTGTGCGTTTGATTTTATGTGTAATCATTTGCCTCAGTGTGTTTTGCTGCGTATGTCAAGTATTACAGAATATTTTAGTTTGAACTTCTACATGTGAACTGACTCTTCCTATCTGAACTTGTGATACAACACATGTGCACATATGAAGCTATTAGACTTATCTGAACTCTCATGTAATGTTAGGTTGTGCTGTATTTTCACATCGTGTTTTCTGCTGCATTGCATTTAGTGCCCTTATTATTTTTCTTAGTACATATTTTGTATGCTAAGCGAGAAGGAGTAGCCGGTGCCACCATAATGGCACCAACCTCTCCTATTTCACCATTTCAATAAAAAAAAACCTTACGTTTAGCTACACTAAACGGACGGTTTTAAAGTTAAGCTCTTCAACACTTTCACTTAAGCTGCTTTCTCTTGATGCGTATTTATAGTGTTGAACACCTTACTCTTACCTGTATGAGGATTAATTTGGGAATCCTAACTTTGCCAACTCGGTCACGGAGCATGTCATTCTTTCTTCGTAAATTTTTGATTACTGTGAAGGATACTTATAGCGTAATCACCGTTGCTGCAGTCGGCGTATGACAAAATAACCTGAAACTTCACATGCTGTATCGATTGTAGTGTGTGGCGATATCTCAAGCAAACGTCACGCCCCCCAAAGGACTCTTCAAAGTGCTATTCAGTGCGCACAAACCGAAGAAGTTCTTCCACCCGCGCATGCACAAAAGTAAGCTGGTACTGAGTGCTGTCACTTTGCGACAGCAAATGAACTCACTAAAAGAAACAACATTATCCGAAAGTATTTGACTAAGTCGTTGCAACTGCGCCTGATACCAGCTTGCACGCATCGATTGAAAGAAACGATGTTTATGCTCTCACGTGTTTCCCATTCTTACTACGCTGTCACTGGCGGCGTAGCCTTCATTTCCCGTTTCGCCTTGCTTGGTCATGCTGACCGAGAGCTCCCGCAAATCGTAGCGGGAAGGTAAGTGCTTTCGAAAGCACTTTGCTTTCTTTTCCTGCATGCTACAACACAAAACTAAAGTGAGGATGGAACTGACGTCTTCGTGTTTCCCGTGCCCAAAAGAAAACAAAACTTTGTTTCTCGGAGACACAAAACAACAGACGAAAATAGAAAGAAGTTTCAACGAAAATGCTTGTACACATGAACATTTCGGGGTGAGCAAGCTCTGCATACAGCCACGAGTGCACCACGTTTAAGGCAGAACTGACGACATTTTCGGAGAGGCGAAAATGGCTTTGGGGTGGCATGGAAATGCGAATCTGTTTTTTTCGCACGGAGTGCAAGTGTTTGCAAACAGTTCGACATATGGATTTTTCCCTGCTTTGCAGAAGCAGTCTCGCGACTCTGCCGAAATCGATTCTTGCCTGGTGGCTCTGAAAGTGGATCGAAACGAGGCCACCGTTCTTTCCTTCCACGAGGCCCTGGTACAACGCGGTGGAGTTGAGACACTTCGGGCGCTGATCACTGTCTGCTAAACAGCTAAATACTCCCCTTGCAATATACTTGCAGATTTCCTCATGTTCGGAAGCGGATGCCTAACCAGCTATAACACAACTACGTAGCTTATCACATTTTCTGCAGCTCCTGAATGAAACAATGTAATTACATACAATTCAGCATGTCACATGTTTAATATTTAGCAATAGAAAAGACGACTTGACATCACTGTGGGCGATTCCGAAGCACGTAACTGCAGGTGTCGCATTTACGATTTCTGATAATCTGAAAACGGTTGACAATCCTCCCTGGAACTATACGAATGGTAATTACCATGGCGACGCAAGCAGAGGATAAATGTGCAAAATGTGTCCGCACCAGCAATCACATTCGCAACTATTACCACGATGACTCGCTCCATACATTTCTAAGTGCGTTACAACCATGCTTGCTTGGAGGCACAGAAGAACAAGCGTATAAGGGAAGACAGTTCCCTGTTCCACAAATTCTATATTTTTGTGTTCCCGAGAGCGCAGGTATTAATATGTTTTGTACAGTGTGGATGAGCATTTCCTCGGTGTTTACTAGGGAGCTAAAGGCTCGGTAACTTGAGGGCTTTAAGAGCTATGCGTGAAGTGAAGTGATCTCTTGGGTAGCAGTGTTATTCCCGGGATCACAGGACCAAAATTATGAAGCGTTGCCACTACGTCAAACAAAATGGACATAAGATCGACCTTTTCTGTTCCTGATCATAGCGGGATCAGTAACTACGATTCCGTAGACAACACCTTCTCACATGTCACACCAAGAAAATCTGCGTTTTCGATGATGTACACTGCAAGGCAGCTCAGACGCCTGGGCACGTAGACCCTAACTGACGCAGTGGAACACGCCGAGCTTAAGAAAAGCTTGGCGTGTTCACTTTGGGAAACTTCTGCGATGAACAATGAAAACCAGGGGCCCCCAGTTCGAATAAACCGTTGTGAATAGCGACTTGTTCGAATTATCGGGGGCTTTCCCGCATGGAAATACACGGGGCTTTGCCCGGACCAAGGCGTCAGTTCGAAATAACCATAAGTTCGAATTAACCGAGATTGAATTAACGAGCTTTGCCCTGCGTTCAGAACTCATAGGGCAAAGGTGTGCTCACTATGAGGAAAGGGGCGGTTGTGCGGCGGAGTGGATCTCTGCTCACGTCGACCCGGAAGAGACGCCACTTCGAGCATCTCGGCCTTCCCAGAAGGGTCGTATGGCGACATCGTTAACTATTTCATTTTCAGCACTAACCTTGTTACTGTGGGTGAAATAAAGGCGCATAAGTCAGTGTAATCACACAACTACTTTACCAGCGGCTGCGTAAAGAGCCTCTCTGCAAAAAAGTGCTTCCCGACGGTAAATTTCATCGTGCTTGCCCTTGGTGCCTGCAGATGCAAGTTGAATGGTTCATCAAACTGACCCAATCGCCAGCCCAAACATATGAAATAGCGATGCACAAACGCTGTTAAATCAATAAGGAAGGAAGGAAGGAAGAAAAACAAGAGAGAAGGCAGGGAGGTTAACCAGGCACATGCCCAGTTGGCTACCCAACGCTGGGGGAATGGGAAAGGGGAGCATAAAGATAGAGAGAAAAGGGAATGGAAGGAGAGAAGAAAATGGTCAGTAACCGTTCTGACGCGTAGGTAACGTTAGCACTGTACAAAAGTCAAAGGCGTTCACATAGGCCTGTAGTCCTCAAAAACACAAAAGGGCTTTGACTACCTTGTGAGCTGACGAAAGGCGAGAACGGTGCTCCAGCAGCATCTGCACGGAGAGCGGCCGATCGTCCAATCGTCGCAAAGCGTCAGAAAGTTTCTGTCTCTCAGAGGAAAACGAGGGCAACGGAATAGCAAATGATCGATGTCTTCTTCGGTGCCGCAGACCTCGCATGCCGCACTGTCGGTCACTGCAATTAGAGTTGTGTAGGCCTTCGTGAAAGCAACCCCGAACCAAAGCCGACACAGAAGCGAAGCTTCACGTCTACGAAGTGCGGATGGAGGTCGGAGTTCCAGTTGAGGGTTCATTTGGTGGAGTCTCGTATGTCGTATGCTTGGTGTGTTCCATTCCAGGAGACATAGCCTACGTGCCAGGTGACGAAGCTGCCTTGCAGCGTCTGTTCTTGAGAGAGGAATAGGAAAGGTGTGTTCTTTTTGATGGGATGAGCGAGCGGCGTTGTCTGCGGAATCACTGCCACTGATCCCACAATGTTAAATCAATAAATGCTGATGTTTGCGATAAGTTGTGATGCGAGTGCAGCGAGCTGCTCATGCCACAGCGCGTTTTCCGATCGCATGTCTCCTTTGATGTCCGTTTTGTCATAAGATGTATGTACGTGTGTGTGAACGTATTACTGAAGGTATAGTAACTGCACGCGGACCGTCATCGAGAGCGAGCCGCATTTGGCTTCATTAGCATTCATCGGCCTGTGCTCGGGGCCGTTCGGCCACCGCTTGTCGCTTTTCGTGACGCTGTTTTCCACGCGATGATGTCACGCGGCGCCTGCATGATTGAAGCTGTAGTCGAGTCGTAGAGACGACACGCAGTCGGTGTTCGTCTAGTCGAACAACGCCAATGGCTTTCCTGCGAACACAGGAGCATCCGCGTTAATTAATGTCTTCATATCTCCTCTCTTAATCGCTTGCCGACTGCGAAGTGCGCTCCACACGCACGAACTTTGGGGTTTTCTTTATCAATATTTACACCCCTTACGTTCACCAGTCAGCTCCTCCGATGGTTAGCGCTGAGCATTTTCGTACGCTCTCCCTGGCCTTGATTAACCTATGATATTAGCACGAACCTTATACTAATGGGTTGCCGCTTTCTTCCACAGCTGTCGCTGCGATTATAGAAGCCTACAACTGCACATATAACCATAGCGGAGGAAGAAACTCGCCGGTGCGGCAAGGCAGCGCTGCAGAAGGTCTAACCACTCTTCAACAATATGGCCGACTCGCTCCAAGTAGTCACGTCGAGTGACGTAGGTGCACGCCATACATAGCAAGCTGGTGATAGAGGGAAGCCAAGTTGAGGAGGAGTGCCGTGAAAGTGAGGAGGAAGAAAAAGAAAAGGGGAGAAGGTGAATCATGGCATAGTTCGGCAAGCATGAGGGAACAGAAAGCGAAGATGAGGAGTACTGATGCAAGGGTCGAGAGGAGGCGAAGAAGGAATTAAAAGGGTACAGCATAGCATAGCAATGTACACTAGAGCATAGCAAGGGGTGAGAGTGAGAAGTTAGAGTGGGGAGGACTGCATGTGAGAGCTAGGAGAACTGAAAGGAGGAGATAGGCCAATATATAAAGAGTTAAAGGTTTGAATGAGACGAGAACGACACAGGACAGAAAAAAAACAAAAAAAAACTTCCCCAAAATGATTTCGCAGCTAATTCTGGCGACCATCGACCTGAATCTTATATCATCAGAACCGTGAAGACATCCGGATTCCACGCACACATAATTTTCAGGTGGGACACTCCTTCTCGCCGATATATAAGTGCTTTTGTGCCTCGACCACGCCGTCGCAGCAGTTTAAGCCTAAGCGTGTACGCCAAGTGCTGGGCCTATCAAGTTCGCTGGCTACTGAGTGCCGGCTACGAGGCGTGCCTTCGCGCGCGTTTCTCGTCGACGGGCCAGCTCCGTATTCACCCCACGAACGATGGAAGTTCATGTAGAAGGCGAATACATTACCCAAGACGAGTTGACCGCCGAGATGGGCTGGCATACCGCCCGTTCCCGCCGCCCCGCCGGACGACGTGGCAGGAACTCATCTCCCAGCGACTCACCTCAAACACAAGAATCCAGCTCTAAACCCAAACCCAAAAAGAACGTCAAAGCTCAAGTTCTCAAGGCCGGATGCATGCCTCCGCTACCCAAAGACGAGATTAAGATCATACTGCGACCCAAAGGCGGACTTCACATCTCCAAAGTCGGCAGCCCCACAGTGACTGCAGCTATTTTCGACGCAACGAAGATCACCTCGGCGGAGAGCCAGGAAGACACCATCTGTCCGAATGCCCAACAAAATATCATCGTGATCAGCACCCCCCCACCCGCACAACGCCGACCGATACGTGCGCCTTAAATCTATCCACGTCAACGGAATCACTCACGAAGTCAACGCCTACGAGGCAGCCCCTGACAACACTACCAAAGGGGTTATACGGGGCATACCCCTCACAGATAGCGCCCAGGATATTGACGCAAACGTTGTGAACGCCCGCAACCCGTTAGCCCTGGCCACCAAGCGCATCGGTACAACCACGACTGTCGCCATCGCCTTCGACGGGCCGAGCGTGCCGTACCAGGTTCGCTACGGCGCAACGCTAATCCCATGCTCCTTATACCGCAAGCAAATCGACATATGTTACCACTGTGGCCGTCTTGGGCACCGCATGGACGTTTGCCCGTTTCCTAGCAACAAGATCTGCAGGGGCTGCGGTGCCCACAATCCCGACGAAGACCATCAGTGCACCCCCGAAGTGCACGCTGTGCGGTGGACCGCACCCCACGGCGGACAAAGAGTGCGTGGCCAAGTACAAGACACCTTATGTCATTCGCAAACGCCTCTGGGAACAGAAGATGACACAACAGTCCACTCCTCAAGCCAGTGATTTCCCCCCCCCACGGACGGCAAGCACCAGTCGCGATCCCACTCCCGCACCGGAGCAGGCCGTTCCCAGTCGAGATCCCGGTTGACCCAAAAAGGAGGACAAAAATCCGGCAAAGGTGAGCTTCGCAAAGGCTGTGCAAGGCAGCTCGCGAGAGGGTCCGACTACATCCCCCCCCCTACACCTAAAACAAACGCAGACAGTACAGTCATTGACCAGCTTAAGAAAGAAAACGTGGCTATGCGCGAACTAATACAGAAACTCACAGAGGAGGTTCAAAGCCTCAAACAACCCAAAACACAATTCATACCCCAAGCTCACGACACCCCCCAGCGTCATGTCTTCAGAAGCACCCCCGCCACCGGCCACAAAGAAGAGGGCCCTCCAGGGAGGAGCTATAGGGCAGGTGCGCTCCGAAGTTAAGGATACGCTAGTGTCATTACAGAGCACCGTCGAAAATCTTCACAAAGCACTACTCGGTGTCGTGCAACGAGTCACCGCTATGGGAAATAGCCTCCAGACTCTTTTTTCGCAACCTACTGCCCACCTCCCCTGCCATAAACAAGGACACTAACCACGTCGCCCACGACGTTTCTGCTCTGCCGCTGGCGGCCTCCTCGATCCCCCATCATGGCCCACACTAACACCGATACAGTGATTTGGCAATGGAACTGTCGCGGTTACCTCCAAAAACAGCCCGTTCTTCGCCAACAATTTGCGTACGCACTCGCGTCCGCCGGACGTGGTCATACTTCAAGAGACACACCACATTGCAACACTACCCGGATACCAACCCTTCAACGCCACCAATGCCCCACATGGAGTCTCCACGCTCGTTCGTAACAAAATCACCACAATCGAGCATGATCTCCATGACCGCCGCTCAGAACACCTCTTCATTGAACTTCTCCCGCACAAAAAGCACACAAACAGCATCTTCATCCTCAATATCTATAACGTCCCGTCCCTACGCCACAGCCGCTTTCTCGCACTCTTCAAAAAAGGCTCTAAACGCCGCAGGCAGCAGCCCCCCTCGTCATTGGCGGTGACTTCAACCTCCCGCACACGGGTTGGGGCTTTAAACACAGCTCCGCTGCGGGCCGTCACCTGTGGCAGGACACCCACGATCTTGGCCTCACGCTCATTACCGACCCGACTTTTCCCACGCGCCTCGGCACCTCCACCGCGCGAGACACCACGCCTGACCTCACGTTCGTCAACAACGTAGAGGATGTTCAATGGCGCAATACTCAATGCGACCTCGGTAGTGATCACTCGATCCTCGAAAGCACTCTTCCACACCTCACAGCACTATTGACAAGAACGAGGGAGTTCACATGGGTGGACTGGGACGCTTTCCGCAAACACCGCACTGCAGAGGCGACAGACACCTCAATTTCCGATATCGAGTCATGGTCTCGCGACCTCCAATCTGACACCAAACTGGCCACACGCACTATGCAGACCGACGCTCCAATTGAACGCATGGACAGTCGGCTTGCTCATCTCATTGAAGCCAAATCGTCCATCCTCACTCGCTGGAAAGGTCAGCGACTTAACAAAAGACTCCGGAAAACAGTGGCGGTACTCAATAAACATATCGAGGAACACTGCCGCGTCCTCAACCAACAACAGTGGACGGAGCTTTGTAACTCCCTCGACGGGAAACTCCACCAGTCCCGCTCGTGGAAAATCCTCAAGCATCTGCTCGACAAAACCAACACCCGATCACAACAGCAAGACAAACTCACCAAACTCCTATTCACAGAAACCAAGGCACGCGGCCATGACCACGTAACTAATACTTTATGCCAAAAGTACATCCCGTCCAGCCCTGCAAGCCCTCACGATCTGTACGCGGGGTCTTCGAATGCGACCCTCGATGAAGACTTCAGCGTGGCCGAGATACACGCTGCCTTGCGCAAGCTGAACAGCCGTTCAGCCCCCGGCCCGGACGGCGTCACCAACAAAACCCTAAGAAACCTAGACGACCATTCGGTGGAACAGCTCACTGCGTACATTAACGACTGCTGGCGCCAAGGATCCATTCCCCAGTCGTGGAAAACGGCCAAGATAATCCTTATTCCAAAACCCGGCAAGCCGTCCAGCCTGGCCAATCTCCGCCCCATCTCGTTAACTTCGTGTGTAGGCAAGGTTATGGAGCATACGCTCCTTGCCCGCATAAACTCCCATCTCGAAGACACGACCGCATACCCCCCACTCGAGCATCGGCTTCAGGGCGCACCTCTCAACCCAGGATGCCATGCTTCAACTCAAACACCAAATCCTCGATGGCAAATCCCGACACACGAAGGCGATCTTGGGACTCGATCTCGAGCGCGCCTTCGATAACGTCGCGCACTCCGCCATCCTCCAACGCATCTCACTACTCAACCTTGGCGAACGCACCTATAACTACGTACGAGACTTTCTGTCCAACAGACGGGCGTTCCTCTCGGTTGGGGACATTCAGTCGGAAGAACACGCTCTCGGTGGCGCGGGCACCCCGCAAGGCTCCGTCATCTCCCCAATGTTGTTTAATCTAGTAATGATCGGTTTAGCGCAGGAACTCCGGAAGATCGACGGCATTGAACACACCATTTATGCCGACGACATAACTATATGGGCCGCGAAGGGTAGCGACGGCCAAATCGAAGCCGCTCTGCAAAACGCCATAGATACCGTCGAAACTTATCTACAAGGCACAGGACTGCGATGCTCACCCAGCAAGTCGGAACTTCTCTTATACCGCCCCACGCTCCGCGGACGCCCGCCGCTGCGCTCTACGCACAAACGTCAATACGAAGACATCCAACTCCACACAAGGAATGGCGACACCGTACCCGTTGTCTCCACAATTCGGGTCCTTGGCATGACCATCGAAGCCAACGGTGCTAACTCAACGGCTATATCCAAGATCCTCCGGCAGACAGCCAACACGTCGCGGCTGTTGAAGAGGGTGACAAACCGACGGCAGGGCATGAAGGAAGAAAGCCTTATCCGCCTCGTCCACTCATTCGTCATCTGCCATATTACGTACGTCGCCGCCTTCTATACGTGGTACAAAGCAGAAAAGACCAAACTGGACGTCATCATTCGCGGAGCCTACAAGCTTGCCCTCGGACTACCAAGCAACACCAGCACGGAACTTCTACTTCAATTGGGACTCCATAACACTCTCGATGAATTATTCGAAGCGCAGCGCCGGTCCCATCTGGAGCGCCTCACCCTCACAGAAACGGGCAGACACATTCTGACCAAACTCGGCATCACCTACCACCGCCAACACGGAGACAAACACCCAATCCCAGGACGCGTTCGGGATTGCGTACACGCCGACCCCATTCCGAAAAACATGCACCCTGAATACAACAAGGAACGACGGAAGGCACGTGCCGCATCCCTCATCAAAGCTCACGGTGATACCAGTGGCGTCACCTTCGTCGACGCAGCTGAATATCAAGACGGACACCGCTTCGCAGCGGCTACCACACAAGGCGGCTCGTTCAAACACGCTGCCAGCATCGTAACCAAAACGCCGAGACGGCCGAGGAGGTCGCCATCGCCCTGGCGGTCCCTCGACCCAGACTGCCACACTATCATGAGCGACTCCCGCACGGCGGTCAACAATTACATCAAAGGTCGCATCTCACAGCAAGCATTATGCATCCTAATCCAAGCCCCTCACTCACCAGAAAACCAAATCACGCTTGTCTGGATTCCAGCACATGCCGGCGACGTCCATCCGCACCTCACCAACCTCAACGAGGTCGCACACTCCGTAGTACGAGGCCTAGTCAACCGTGCCAGAGACAGCGCAGGTGTACCCGCGGAACGCGATCGCCTCACCAGCTACAACGACATCACGAAGGCATTTTATCTCGAAAGAAGAACCTTCCCCAAACCTCATCACAAGCTAAACAGAGCACAGGCAACCACCCTCCGCCTGTTACAGACAAACTCGTACCCATCACTGTATCGATACCACAAAATATACCCAGACATTTATCCTAACCACACTTGTAAGATCTGCAAGACCCAGGTAGCCTCGCTCCCGCATATGCTGTGGGAATGTAAACCCCAATACCCGTCCACTGACAGCGAGACCCTCTCGTCGAGATGGCACGCCACCCTGCGCAGCTCCCAACTCGACGACCAACTATGGGCTACCCAGCAAGCCTGCGAGGCGGCGAAGAGGCAAGACCTCGACGTCCCCACGTGGGAGGCCTAGGCCCAGCCAAGTGCACTGCTGGTTTCAATAAAAGTTTATTCCTCCCTCCCCATCTCCCGCTAAAGGGAACCATGTGTGGATGCGAAGCAGCGGGGAGATAATCAGCTCGAGCGGGAGGAATGTCGCCGCTCTCATTTCACGGCAGTGGTCCGGGCGCTCATCGCGGCGCTGCACAGGAGAGAGAATGAGGCGTGCGCGCTCCGTTATTTTCATACCGCGGAACTACCCTGGCGCCCCCCAGCGGAGTATGCAGCTGTCACACCACCTGTCGTGCACGCCGCTCCGTAGGCGATTCCTAGAGGACAGGACGGGGGGGGACCGTAGGAGAGGAGAGAGAGGGGGGGAGGGGACGTGCATGCGCTGTGGGGGGTGTGGGACGCGGGAGCCGCTCCGTAGAGTAGAGGATTCCTAGAGGAGAGATGGGGGAAGAGACGCGCATGCGCTGTGGGACGCCGGAGCCGCTCCGTAGAGTAGAGGATTCCTAGAGCAGAGAGGGGGAGAGAACGCGCATGCGCTGTGGGGATGTGGGGCGCGGGCGCCGCTCCGTAGAGTAGATGATTCCTAGAGTAGAGAATGGGGGGTGAGCGTAGGAGAGGATAGGGGAGGGGACGCACATGCGCTGTAGGGGGGTGTGGGACGCGGGGGGCCGCTCCGTAGAGTAGAGGATTCCTAGAGGAGAGCATGGGGGGTGAGCGTAGGAGAGAGAGGGGGAGGGGACGCGCATGCGCTGTGGCGGTATGGGACGCGGGAAGGAGGGACGGACTAAACCCCCTCCAAACACATGCAAGCAAGATCAAGGAATGGGGTCAACCTGGGCGACAGACACCACCTGCCTAGACATTGCTAAGCAGCCTCTCTGTGCTCTCGGCCATGACTCAAGGAATGGGGTCAACCTGGGCGACAGACACCACCTGCCTAGCCATTGCTAAGCAGCCTCTCTGTGCTCTCGGCCATGACTCTGATGACTGTGATAGTGGTTGACGGCCTTCATATTACTACAGTGTTCTGGTTCGCATAATGGGTGCTTCCCTACTTCATGAAAGTGGCCGGACGCGGGACGGCGGATAGGGGGACGTGGGACGCGGGACGCGGAAGGGACGGCCAGAGCCCCGGAGCATAAGATGCTTCGCATCTAAAAACATGGTTGATCCCCCCCGTCATAGGAATCGGTGTAGCAGGAAAGTAAAGCGTGTCCTTACAGAAGTAGTTGAATGTTCACTGTACGTTGATATAAGAGACCTTTCACAACGTATTTTGATGTTTAACTGATATAACACCGTTTAACGTAGAACACCCACGTTGACGCTTGTTGATGCATGTCCATCCCGACATTATCAATGCTTAAACGAACCCTTGCGTTAGTTGTAGTAGTTAACGGTGAGAGCGCAATCAGAGAAAGTGGTGTGACAGCCAGAACAGCGTCGCTGATTCGACGCAGTACTTGTTCTAAGGTCGCCTATTCGCGGCATGTTAAAGAGTTATTGAGCACCACGGACTAGAGGGAAACGCAACGCACGTCCTGTCTCGCCTGTTGGCCGGTCGCCATTTTAGGAGCTTGCTCCTTATGCTCGGGGCTTATCCGTCGCCGTAGCCAGATGACGATGACGCTGCCATCACGGCACAGCACATGCAAGGTACCCACTATACGTCATGACGATGACGCTGATGACGATGAAGAATAAGCGCGTTCCAGACCACACATTCTCTTTCTGCCATCACGCTGGAACGGCTGCGCGCGGTTTCTCTTCGTCGGGAGCTCACTCAGTGCACTTCGCTACCGCTACTAGTCATGAACACCCAAGAAGCCAAGGCCGCGTCGGTGAGAGCTCGCAAGGCCGAAGAGAGACGTCAGCGTCGTGAGGAGCCCGAGATACAAGCCCGCGAAGCCGAGGCAGCGCGGAAGCGGCGGCAAGAGAACCTCGAAGAAATACGCGTGCGCGGGAGGGAGCGGACAAGCACCGAAAGCAGTGCTTCCTCGACCACATGTTCGGCCACAGCTGCAAGATATGCGGCGGCTTGTGGTTCGACAACAACCTGACCACAATCGCTACCATCCGCAACGAGCAATCCCACGCCAAAGCCATTGCCGTGCTGCAACGAGAGTTTCCTGCCACGCCATCAACCGACTACAGTGAGTACAGAGCTTGCTCCACTTGCAAAGACTCTGGTTGCCGGAAACGTTCCCGCTACGAGTGTTACGCACGGGTATCGCTATCCTCCCAAGCCCGATTACCTGCCCGCGCTCAACCCAGTAGAATAACGTCTGATCACTCCTCGTCTACCATTCATCAGCATCAGGCGTTTGACTCACGGCAGTGGCATTATATACTTGTATATATAATGTACATATAGTCCATCAAATGTATATATTGCGAATCAAATTTAAATTGTGTATATAGTGCATCTAATGTAAAATAATAAACATTGCGTATATAATGCGTATACAGGGTGTTTCAAGAAATGTGTCCACTATTTTTAAAAAATCAGGAAAATGCGGTATTTGCTCGCTGTCGTCACAGTTGTTTGTTCTGTAGCGGCAGGCATCTTAAAATGATTGAAGGCATGATTTGGGACAGTAATTAAGAAAGTTAAATTAATTAACTTTTAATTAGCGGAGTTAGGTGGTTAAGTCCAACGGGAGAATTGAAGTCCTTCATGCGAAGAACCCATTTCGGCTTTGAGATTTCGAAAAAGCGGCCTCTATTATTTATTGTGGCGTAATGAATTTCAGGCAAATTCAGCGGCCAAACCGAAACCGAAACGCGGAAGAGCGCAACTGCCACATTCGTCTGAGACGTCGAGAATGAGTGAACGTCATCATAGAAACCATCAATTGACTTCTTGGTGTGAGTGGGTGGGCTGCGCTTGCAGTAGTAGCACGCATGACGCACATACGTTAACGAACGGGGACGCACTGCACCTCTGCAACCGTTGTCTTGAACAGTGACGTCATTCTAGTCGTCTGCTTGTTGCGCTCATCGGTGCTTGGATTTCGGTTTCGCCTTTGAATTTGCCTGAACTTCATTACGCCACAATAATTAATAGAGGCCGCTTTTTCGAAATCTCAAAGCTGAAATGGGTTCTTTGCATGAAGGACTTAAGTTCTCCCATAGGACATAACCACCTAACCCCGCTAATTAAAAAGTTAATTAATTTAACTTTCTTAATTACTGTCCCAAATCATGCCTTCAACCATCTTAAGATGGCTGCCGCTACAAAAAAAGCAAGTGTGAAGACAGCGAGCAAATTGCGCATTTTGCTGATTTTTTAAAAATAGTGGACACATTTCTTGAAACACCCTGTATAACTATAACAACGTGTCACGTCTTCATATGACAGTAGACGAATTCTACGGAGGATTCACGGTTTACATGATTATCTCCGAGCAAGCTCCTCCGACATCCATTCCCTTCGTGGATATGTTTTTTTTTTCCCTCGGGGTGAGCGTAAGCGGGGAACGCGGTGTTACGGCCAGGTGAGGTAGGCGCGCGTCGCAGAGCTATTTTGGTGTTGATGGATGCGATGAGCGATGCCGACGCTTGGGCTAAGGTCGCCACCCCGCGGTGTGTTAAGTGTTCGACCAATTTGCGTTCTCCTATTGGAATCTGACCGAATTTGACGGACGCGTTGCAACGATGCCTTGAAAGAGGTAATCGCGGATGTCACGGTCATGATGCATTACTTCACTTTACAAAGAGCGCGGTGAGAGGACAATGTGAGATATAAAAGGTGCGTTTGTATAGCCTTCCGAGTGTGTGACCGTGGCGCGCAGTGGATAGTGTGCCCGGGATCTGTTGTCACGCCTCGAGAGTTCGTGAGGTCGACTCT
>JALIZH010018503.1:0-36152 GCA_030522465.1 Rhipicephalus appendiculatus
CCCTCCAGGTTTCTTTCGCTACGTGGAGGAGTAGTGCAGAGTTAGCAGCGGAACCTACCCTTTCATTGAAGGAAGCATGAAACAGACTGCGAACTCTCTGACACTCGGGTGGATTTCCCAATCCACGCAACTCTCGCGCCGACGTGGCGTCAACAGAGTCCGGCACTCCGTCCTCGGCAGACGGAGTACGATCTAGCGCCAGCATCTCGCCGACGCAGGAAAGTGATCTGTCTCGTAACCATAAGCCTCCGAGCATAGACGCCACAGACGCGATTTTAATGTGCCAGTTTAGTAGGATGACTTTCGATGGTAACAAAAGTTACGGTTTTGTGATCGGGAACGCTTCGTTCCTGAAACGCCAACAGCGGCAACTTCGAAGCATCGAACAGCGGCAACTTCTAACGTGGCGCCATAAGCGTGCGGAGGGTTCCCCTTCAGTGAGGGCGAAGGGTCATCGCAGCGCCCCGAGCCCAATGGCACAATAGTTTGAAAACTCACTTTCCCCAATCGAGGAAAACCGCTGGAGGGAGACGGCAGCCTTGAAAGTATCGCTTCGTCAATTACCTTACAGTACCGCGTTTCTTCGCTTAGCGTGCCGCATTCGCTGTCACGAAACGCGAGGACACGCCGGCAGAGCGCAAGCAAAAGCACCCTGCAGTCACAAGAGTGGTTTACGCATTCTGTGAGCTAGTTCAGCTTCTCTGAAGTGTCACGCGAGCAAACAACACATGAGCACACATAAGCAAATAAATACCCTACGGGAGATACGCACGAAATCGCCGTGCAAAAGCGAGCGATGCCTTGTTGACCCGACAAAGCACCGAAATAACACGAGCGAACATAGTAGACTGCCTGCATAGGCCCCTCATTTATGGCACTCAACCAAAAAAAAATTGGGCGATCAACTATTTTTAACGAAGTGTCATATAACCGTGAATTAAATTTCTAGTTTACGTTGGCATGCATCAAATTAAGAGTATTCGAAAAATTTTCCATTGAGTCATTGGTTCTCGTTATTACTCCCCCTTCTTACCTATAGTCGCGCTTCAATCGTACGGAGTGCGTTTATATCTGTGGCAATCACTTTCCGACCTTTTTTCGTTCCGACAAGAGTCGCAAAGTTGGCTTGTTGGTAAGTAATGAGGAATTGGTTGCAGCGCGAACTCGACACAAGGACACTAGAAGGAAGACAACATACGCGGCGCTACTACCAACAACGTTTATTTTTCGAGACCCACAACGCCCTACGTATACTACTACCTCAACAGTGAACAATGGTCACGTGGTCATAACGATAGAAATGCGCGAGGGAATACCCATAAAACAGCAGCGTAACAGGTGATAACCGGACAGTAGCAGGATGTCAGCATTTTCGCAAGAACTTTAACTATTTTCACGACAATCATACAGATGGCTTGCTTACGCAGATATCACCAAGAGCGTCGATGTGCTGAGCTTCTACGATGAGGCGGGTGATCTCGTCCTTGTGACGACCCAAAACGATAGTCCGGTCGAATTTTGGCCGACAACCACACGACTGAGTGTAGAGAGCGAGAAAACCGTCAAGGTGGCAGCTTCTTAGTCTGGTTTTCGTGCTCTCTTAGCCGCACTTTTACACACCTGCTAGTCTGTCCAACGTAGTACTTTCCACAGGGCAGCGGGATACGATAGATGATGAATGCCTTGCAATCTATGAATTTGTACTTATGTTTGATGCTACACTCTGCTTTTTCTGTTCTAGAATGGTTCGTTTTCGAACAGAGGTTCCCTAACTTGTGGGGCACAGTTTCGTTCCGAGTTTCGCGACCGATATCATTTGACCTTGACGATGGTTGCTTACGTCGCTGCAGCTGCTGCCTTTTTTAGGGGCGAAGCTCCTTAGGCTGTAGGTCTGTCCCTCCTCTGTAGTAGTAGTAGTAGTAGTAGTAGTAGTAGTAGTAGTAGTAGTAGGTAGGTAGGTAGGTAGGTAGGTAGGTAGGTAGGTAGGTAGGTAGGTAGCCACGTATAGTGGAATGTACCCACTCCACATGATAAAGATGACGATGACGCAGTATAATGGAATGTACCCACTACACGTGATAACGATGACGATGACGCTCCCAGACGGTTCCAGAAAGCGCGTTCCAGACCACACATTCTCTTTCTGCCATGGATGAAAACGATCGAGCTTCGCCCACTCATCATCATTCACTTCGTGGATATGGCGTGATTTTTTACACCAGAGTTTTGCTGAGTCGGATGCTGAAGGAGTTAGCTGCTAGCCTTATGCCGGTGTCACGCGGGAACTTTTGATCGCCATCAGGGCCGATCGGGATCAAGACGATCGCGATCTACCTTCGTGATGGCAATATCGCTGACGTCTACGCCAAACTCGATCCCGATTAGGTTGTACCTTGTAGCAGCGACAAACCTTGTTGGTCGCTGTCAAGAAGTCCGGTCCCGATCGGTCCTGATCGCGATCAAAAGTGCTCGTGTGAAACCGTTATCACTTTGTATAACCAACGCCTCCTCTATTTTATCAATTCCAGCCAAATGCGCCCGTTCCAGCCGTTCACCACCCTCTCCTCTAGCCCTTTCCTACTCTCACCCATCGCCTAGCCTTCGCGGGTGCTTTGCGCTCACTTGACACTTCAACGCGGGCCTTCTGCGTGGCAGTCGAGTATTCTACCACAGAGCCACGCTGGTGATCGAAACTCATTTGCAAAACGATCTTATTCAGGCGTCATGTCGTGCAAGGAATCACGTTAACTTGTGTAATATGACGTGGCAGAAGAGTAAAATAACAAAGTCATCACACAATGCTAATCATGAACCGAGTGTCTGGTTTAATGCTTCCCACCCGAGTGCAACGTGCTCAGCCATAATTCTTCATCGTCATCAGCCACATGCAGCATGTAGCATTCTGGTGCTGAAAAATTGCTGCAGAAATTCTAAGAATTCCTTGATAAGGCGTAAGCATTACTTCCGCCCCTTAGCTCGTGATTCACTTTGATTGGTCCGGATGGGTGAATTACGGGTCTCCATTCTGCTATCGTGAGATGATAGGTGCATTATTGTGTGTGTTTTTTAAATGTCCACCCACAGTTCAGCCACAAAACTCGGAGGTCGAGGCTTCGATACCGTACACGCTCATGCAGTCGAGGGTTTGAGTGCACACAAACTGTGTGGATCATGGGTCGTAGTCGTCATGAGCTATATACCACCATGTGTTAAAGAAACAGGTCCCTGACCGATGTCAAATCGAAACAAACTGACGTTTCGGGATCCGTAGGGATTACGTTTTCACAGATTTTGTGAACAAGGGACCCGTACGGATCCCAAAACGTCAATTTATTTTGTTTTGACATTGGTCAGTCACCCGTTTTTTAACAATGCCTTTACCTGACCAGAGGGTATTCCGTCGAACTCTCGACTACGATGCTACTATATGTTTCCCATGTATTTCCTGTGTATTCCCAGCGGAGGCGGCGACATGGCTCGCGAAAAACCAGGCGCCCGTTAGTGTTCGGGCGCCTGGTTTACATAGATAGATAGATAGATAGATAGATAGATAGATAGATAGATAGATAGATAGATAGATAGATAGATAGATAGATAGATAGATAGATAGATAGATAGATAGATAGGTAGTAGTGAGCGAGATAGATAGATAGATAGATAGATAGATAGATAGATAGATAGATAGATAGATAGATAGATAGATAGATAGATAGATAGATAGATAGATAGATAGATAGATAGATAGATAGATAGATAGATAGATAGATAGATCAAGGACGCGCACGCGCAACTTCGCTTGCCTCTATATTTCTGACTATAAGGGCTCCCAAATTTCCCTTAAGTAGCCAGTCATCTACATGCGAAATGTTCTCACATTCCAACGTCATAAACTATATAGTTATTACTCAGTTTTCCAATTAGAAGATGTTACACTATGGACACGATGCTGCTCCGCTTTTGACGCGCTATTCGCTAAGAAGGAACTGATGCAAAAGCATTCGTATGCTTAGGTTGAGGTGCACACAATTATCACCAAGTTGTCAAATATAATCGCAAGCCGGGCATCAGCGTTCCTCTAGCCCAATGTTTACAACCTTGAGACGTAAGAGCGTACTAGTGGATTCGACCGCTGTTCTCGTGCGACATGATTTTCCTTTCATCTGCAATTTTTATTAAGGCGAAAGCCTTAGACGCCTCATTGAAGGCAAAAGCTAACCGCCGGCGCCTAAGACTTTCGTCTAAGGCTTTCGTCTCTAAGGCTTTCGTCTCTAAGGCTTTCGTCTCTAAGGCTTTCGTCTTAAAAAATGCCTTGGACTTTCATGGGCGAAAATTCTCACCAAATATCTCTTCGGCGACTTCATTTGGATACTTGCTAGGTTTCATGTTCATAAAGTTAAGCACGGTTCTGAAATGACCGGGATGGGACCGGGAGAACACACACAAGCGAGGGCTCGATCCTGGCCGCGGCGGTCATATTTCGATGGAGGCGAAATGCCAGAGGCCCGTGTATTGTGCGATGTCAGGGCATATGTTAAAGAACACCAGATGGTCGAAATTTCCGGAGTCCTCCACTACGGCGTTTCTCATAATCCTATCGTGGTTTTGGCCCGTGAAAGCCCAGATATTCTTATTATTATTATTATTGCTAAGTTTAACCCGCCGCTCCTGTTTCCGTGCAGTGCTGTATACATCCTCGCCATGTAACTTCGGAGCAGAGCGAAAAAAAAAAAACAAAAAAGAAAAAGAAACCGCGAGGCCTGCGCGAAACGCGCTGCACAGTCACAGCGAAAGTTGGAAGAGCGGCCTCTCTAGAGGTTTTTTTAAACATACTTGGGGCAACTACTGCATGCACAGTTGCATGGTACCCACTACGCCATAAATGATCATAATTTTTTTGTAGCGGGGAAGCGTCCACTGTGCCACCATTCGTGATTCTTCGGAAAAGCGTGGTACCCGCTACACACTTGTAAGACATTATGTGCACTGTGTTGGCGTTGCGGCTGACGACAATGAAGAATTATGCCTGAGGCTTTTGTAATGGGTTGGAGCATTCAACGACCCACTCGTTACGCAATTCGCTTTGTGTGACACCTGGTTGTAACTTTACTGTTCCAAAACGCTTTATTACACATGTTAACACGATTCCTTACCCGACATGAAGCCTGCAAGGGTCATGTCGGGTAAGTCCGTCCCTCCTTCCCGCGTCCCGCGTCCCACACCATCCCAGCGCATGCGCGTCCCCTGCCCCTCTCTTTCTCCTCTCCTACGCTCACCCGCTTTCTCTCCTCTAGCAATCCTCTACTCTACGGAGCGGCCCCCCGCGTCCCACACCCCCCACAGCGCATGCGCGTCCTCTCCCCCTCTATCCTCTCCTGCATTCACCCCCTTTCTCTTCTCTATGAATCCTCTACTCTACGGAGCGGCGCTCGCGTCCCTCATCCCCACAGCGCATGCGCGTCCTCTCCCCATCTATCCTCTCCTGCCCTCACCCCCTTTCTGTCTTCTAGAAATCCACTACTCTACGGAGCGGCTCCCGTGTCCCACACCCCCCACAGCGCATGCGCGTCCCCTCCCCTTTCTCTCTCCTCTCCTACGGTTCCCCCCCGTTCTCTCCTCTAGACTTTTGGTACTATTCGCGCTCGCGGCGCAGTGGGACGCGGGAAATTTTTTAATGATGAGCCATATGAGACTTGCTTCTTAACGCGGTTCTAATGTTTCTGCTTATCTTACCAATCGTCCTCTTTTATCCCTTTCTCTTTTGTTCTCAATGCCTATTGTTCCTCATAACTATCCTCTAAAATACACTCGGACATCCGAGCCTCACTATACGCCATTTCGTTGGATCTCTCCTTGCGCGCCATTCCCTAACAAAAAACGTTTTTGCGAATAATCTGCTTTTTAATGCCGCGTATCATAAAAAAAAAACATTTTATGACTGAAACAGCTCTTACCACTGATGATGTCTGTTTCCCTAAAGTCCTGAATGTCCTGCGCTCGTTATACTGAGTGCTTTCACCAAAGTACTTGGCTTCTCATCTCTTATTAGAAGTTTTCCATAGTTTGTCTTGTTCCACCTGGTTGCCCAACGTGTGCTGATACCGACTCGTGTTTCCATTTGCCATTACGCTTATGAGCAACTTATGAGAAGGTTCTTAGGAACAGAATTAGCAAATCGGCGACGTCGTCATCTCAAAAATGGAAATGACAGCTGTGTACTGCCTTAATCTTGAAACTGAATCAATTTATCAATTTTAAATATGCACGCACGATTCACCCAATTGACCTTCGGTCTATAAGAGCGCTTTGTGCTCGAAGATGTATAGTGCTGTTTGACTCCCAATAGTAGATAAAGTGTTTCGCAAACAGGTGCAGATATTACAGGTTAAACTCCATAGTATATGAGACATCCAAGGTTGTCCTTCAAGGTTAAGCATGCAAATGTGACTAAAACCATCAAAGGGCCTCTATTCGAAGAATAGGCCGCGCACAGTACAATTACCCATGTATAGGCGTATACAGCGCATTTAATTTCCAACGTTTATGCAAAGGAAATCACTCGGTGGTCACGAAATAGACGAGGACGCGGCGCGCTATACTGTTGCGTCATTTCGAAGCTAGGGATTCTCCCTAGACCTGGTGTGCTGATATCGATCTCGGAGATATACCAACAAATATCAATTCGACAAAAACAGGCAACAACCGCTCATTCAGCGCTTTCAATTCACCCCGAGCATAGTGAAAAGTCGACGTTTGACATTTCACTGCGCTTCACTGCGGGACGCTGCCATGCCGTAAGCGCTTAGCCAGAATATTGAAGTTTAGCACCAGTTGAATCACCTTCAGGCTCCTCTCATATCACATTGCCGCGGTTGGTTTTAAACATTTTTGGTTAATCATGCGTAGGCTATGGTTTAGGTCAATGCGCTGATCGCTATTCGAGCCATTAGATGCTACGTCCTCTGTGTATTAAAATTCATGGCTTTAAGAACGGCACTGGAAGAGAAACTTGGGCTAGGTGGTGGTTCATCGTTATGTAGGAATAACAGCTCAAAAAACGGACGAGGACAAGTGAAGACACCACAGAGGCGCTGACTCGCAACTAAAAAATTTATTGGAAAGCATAAGCACACATTTGCTCCCGCTTGCCTAAAAGAAGTTCGGGTTTGCGCAAGACTAGTACGTCCTGTCCGGACAAGAAAAAGAATAGATATGTTCCGGGCAAATCATTTGTTGTCTATAGGTTGCCATTATCATGCCGGGGGGTTTATATAGGACAAACCGGGCGGTGCGTAAATGTTAGACTAAAGGAACACCTATGCTCGTTAACGGCTTCTGGCGGTTCGCACTTGCCAGCTCATTGTAGGGAGTGTAGGCTGCGAGCCGATGGTACAGGAAAGCCACTTCTTTGTTTGGCCATCGGGACAAATGCACCAGGGAGGTGATGGAAGCTTTTTACATTGAAAGAGAAGGGGAAGGGTGCGTGAGCAAACCGTCAATAGCCCTTGGGTGGAAAGAAAGTTTGTTATTTGGATTCAATGCTGCCGCGTTAAATCGATTATTTTGTGGGCAGTTACGCATGTTTTTTTTACTGTAGATGGTTTGTTCTTTTTGTCGGGTGTGCTTAGACATGTTTTCCTTCGCCATGAATCGGTATTTCTGTAGAGCTTGTTTGCTCCGCTGCGCAGACGCCATGGTTTTGTCACGTGTTAGGTCGGCTGCTTTATATATTTGTGCTTGTGCTTTCCATTAAATTTTTAGTTGCGAGTAAGCGCCTGTGTCGTGTCTTCACTTGTCCTCGTCCATTTTTGGCGCTGTTATTCCTACATAATTTAAGAACGGCTTGAAGAAAGAATGCGAACAAAAAACCGTGGATACACGTTTCACTGAGGCGTCTATCGACCCTGCGTTCTATCGGCAGGAATAGTGCCGCTCCGTAGCCGCCGAGCTGTTATACCACGACGGCTCACCCCTAAACCGTATCGACTGTCAGCGCGTCTCTCAAGTCGGTCAACCCAGGCTTACCCACCTAAACCCCCCGTAAGTCGCCGGCATATGTGCAAAGCTTAAGCTACTTAATCCAGCCAGGGTGTTTGCCAGTCGTACGTCACTCAACGGGGGTTCATGTCCTGCAGTGACCGCACAGTACGGATTTACCGAGTGCCCGTACAGGCCTCCGTGTTGCACAGCTTTGCGAGGCCTCTTGGGCTCTGTGCGACGGCCGCGTCGCAACATCGGCCCGGAATTACTCCAAGCAGGAGTTCATCTAGAAACACCGCACGACCTCGAGACATGAAATTCAGACCAGTGTTAGGGCTAACGCGTTGTCAAGTAATGGCGTTACCGGTAAAGCATTGCTTATTAAGAGTGGAGCTCTTTCAGCTTTCGTTGCGCCGTTTAGTGCGAACAGGAATTATCATCATCGTGAACCAGTACGAACTAGCTTCGTCCATTTCATCTCCTGCTTCGCTCACACAACACGTCACGCGGCTAAAAATAACGTAAAATCACATAATAACTCGTCACGACACTAAAAATCACGTAACATCACGTCACATCTAGTCACGGGACTAAAAATCACGTAACATCACGTAATTAGTAACGTGACTAGAATCATGTAACATGACGTAACTACTCGCGTGGTTGAAAATCACGTCACATCACACAGCAGCTAGTCACGCGACTAAAAAATCACGTAACATTTAGTCACGGGAATAAAATCGCGCAACATCGCGTAATAGCACTTTTTTTTCAATTATCACGCGAGTCACACAAGACGTCGTCTCGTGGGCACCACATTCCTAGAGCTATCCTTATGTCGCAGCGGTAGAGTGCTACCGGCCTGCCAGGTGTTGAGAATTCATGGGTTACACGGATGTCACATCCAGGAACGAGAGAACCAGATGCCGCCATGTTGCATCTAGAATCGTAGTCGGTAGCTATGCTGCGGCGAGACCCGTTCTTCGGAAGCGCCACCGGCTTCACCATGACTATTTGCGCTATTTTCGGATGCAGGACAAGAAGTGGAACTTCTGCTTCTAAAGGCAAGGCATAGCCACACTTTAGAATGCTTAGTTTTCCGCGATTATATATATATATATATATATACATATATATATATATATATATATATATATAAAGGAAGGAATTGTAAACTTAAGGGCTCGTTTGCTTTGTTAAACATAGTATTAATGAGAACTAACAGACAAAGATGCCAAGGAAAGTATAGGGGAAGCTATTAGAAGTAATTGTAATGTAAATGTGAAGAAATGAAAGTGGACGAAAAGATAACTTGCCACCGGCAGGATCCGAACCTGCGACCTTCGAATAACGCGTCCGATGCTCTACCACTGAGCTACGGTGGCGGTCATCTCCCCCGTCGACTTTATGGGGTATATATGTGTACTTAAACGTGGGAGCGTCAGTCAGCGCCGCCTGTTGCCATTACGGCGAGTGTGGAACACTCTTTTTTGCCTGTAGGCGTCACGTAGTACGTGATATTATTACGAGAGGGCAGCTGACTAGTAATCCCTCGCATACCACCTGAAGGCATCAAGTCTGCCAGAACGAGACCCTCGTTATGAATGAAGGAAGGAATTGTAAACTTAAGGGCTTGTTTGCTTTGTTAAACATAGTATTAATGAGAACTAACAGACAAAGATGCCAAGGAAAGTATAGGGGAAGCTATTAGAAGTAATTGTAATGTAAATGTGAAGAAATGAAAGTGGACGAAAAGATAACTTGCCACCGGCAGGATCCGAACCTGCGACCTTCGAATAACGCGTCCGATGCTCTACCACTGAGCTACGGTGGCGGTCATCCTATTCACTTTCATCAAACCGCATATGTTGGGCATACTTAAACGTGGGAGCGTCTGTCAGCGCCGCCTGTTGCCATTACGGCGAGAAATTTTTTTCGGGGAGGGGCCCACTGACTGAATACCTTGACAATTTGGAGAAAAAACGCCTATTATGCTAAGGCACGTTGCCGGGCTAGCTGGTTGGGATTCATGATTCATGAATTCATGAAGCCTATTAGGGCAGCTGACTAGTAATCCCTCGAAATTTCTCTCGGGGGAGGGGGTTAGGGTTGGGCCCCTAGGGCACCCCCCGTGGCTACGGGCCTGCAACCAGGTATGAACAAGCGTGTCCTACTGCACCAATCCACTCATTCCTAGCTAGTCAAAAGAGGCATCATCAACCATAGTTTTCGTCATGCTTTAAGCAAATCTTGTGAGCGTGGTCATGAAAAGCTTTATAATCAGGTGGACAGACTGACTGAAGCAGGTTGCCCTCTGGGCGTTGAAATGTCTGTCGTAGAATTCAGGCCCGTAGCCGGGGGGGGAGGGGGGGGCTAGGAGCCCGGGCCCTCCCCGACATTCGGATGGAGGGGGTGTTTTACCACGAATAAATAATGAAAATAATTGGTTTTCAAGGTTTTCAACAGGTGCCCCCCCCCCCCCCCACCCCCCGAAAAAGTTTCTGGCTACGGGCCTGCGTAGAATGCTTGCTTCGAGTGCTCTGCAACCCCAAAGGTGCAGCGCAGAGCTGTGTCGAGAAAACCAAGCATCTGGTTGTCATACCCTATCATCACAGGATTGAGCACAATCAAAAGAAATTAGCTCAGCGTTCCGAAGTTAGGATTGTTTTTTCGGCTCCCAAAAAGTTGGCTAGCCTTTGTCTGTTTCATCACCGCAGCGGCGAACCCAAAGGTTGTGATAAGAAGCATCCAAATGCATTCGTTCTTTTTTTTTTTTTTTTTTTTTTACGATAGGTGTTGTATATGGCATCCCGCTTTCCCGTGGCAAACAATATATCGCACAGATGGGCCCTTGCCTTAATGATAGATTTAGGGAGCCTAGTAACAACGTAAAAATTGGGCAGGGTGGATGGCTAGCCATTCATTGTAAATCCTGCGGCTGCGCATCGCTCTTCAACGCATGCATATTAATCAAGAAGAGATTGTTGAGGCTGAGGCTATCTTCTCCCTGGGTTCCGTGTGAATCAGCACTCCGTCGCTTATCCTAAGTGAAAAAGAACTGTTGTTTCTAAGAAATTATTTTTTGTGCGCATCATATGTCATGTGACGCCTTTCCTGGGGTGGTATAAGTCAGTGAGTCTGGTAATAAAACATTATATCAGTGGACTCTGTGGCACGTCAACGATGATTCGTGCGTACCAACCGCCGCTTTTCGCCGTGCAGCTTCTTGGCCTTGCGTCCTTCAGTCTCCCGGAGCTGGCTTTCGGGGGCCCTGCTGAATCCATCTCGCTACTGGGGTACCGTGGGGGCCTCACATGCTCCCTTGGCACTAAGTCCTGCTCCGAGCACCTGTCTTCCCCGGCGCGCGAGGCCTCATGCGCCATGTGCGCACATGAACAAATGAGCTGTCAAATATCATCGACGATCTTTCTTTCACCCTGCTATCTTGGCGCGGGTTCAAATTCCGCCTCGATGATAGTGACACCCTTTCCGCCAGGATCGGATATATTGCCTCGCCATCGCCTGCGCGCCTCTAGTGTGGTCGGCGGCACGTCGCCGATGGTTCGGGCTTACCAACCGCTGCTTTTCGCCATGCAGGGAACCATTAGCTACTCCCTTTTTGCCAAGCGAACCAGTCATAGAGCGTTGGTCGTGCTGCCAAGCCCATATTCAATTTTCACCACTGTTTATGACTGCTCCGGTGTACTGTTTGACTTATTGTTATTGTCCGGTGACGTTGAATTGAACCGCGGTCCGGATGGCAATGTAAACTCTGGACTGGCTGACTAATCAAAGTGTGATAACTGCAACTGTATAGAGACAATTGACTATGTCTTGTGCCATTGTCCCGAATTTGAACAAGACCACCGAACTCTCCATTGTGCCTTGAGGAGACTCGGTGATCGGCCCCTTACTTCAGGAAAGATCCTGGGAGCATGGTCTCGAAGTACATCCAGCCCAGAAAGCCCCTCGAGCCCTCCTGTAGTACTTGAAGGTAACATCACTTAGCGACCGCCTGTAAAACCGTGCACTGTGTGGTGTGCAATGTGCCTCTCCTCTCTCTCTCTTTTACTGCCTTATTCCCCTCCCCATCTGTAGGGTAGCAAACTGGACGTTTCCTGGTTAACCTCTCTACCTTTCCTATATTTATCCTCTCTCTGAACTGCTTGCCACGCTACGTCAGCTTCAGTCTGGGCAGCCAGCCATTCCTCGATCCAACTAAAATCTATTCAAGTAACCCTGACTGATCATGAAAAAAATATTCCTCGAAATTAATTCTACATTGGCCAAACTCGAATCTGAGTGCACAGAGTTCGTGGCTGCCAAGGTTGAAATTGCCACACTTCGTACGGCAACTGACGCTTGCATGGCTCATGTGTCTGCTCTGACTGCCTTGTGCTGATGACGCCGGCAACAGGTCTCCGTCTATGTAATCTTATATGTTTTATGGGCTAAAAGATAGTCCTAATGAAAACTGGCGTGAGTCCGAAAGACCAATCATTGATCATTGCCCTCAGAACCTTCAGTTGCCTATTTATCCACGTGATATATTTTGAACGCGCTCCTAAGCTCAGATCTTATCGTAATGGCCGGTCAAGAGCAGTCATTGTTAAGTTCACGCACCTCAAAGATAAAGACCGCATTCTTCCACTAGCGCACAAATTTAAAGGGAACAAGTTTTGGCCGCGCTGAAGGTTTTCCCCCCAAAATTCGACTAGCTTGCAAACGCCTTATCGAAAATTGAAATACTAACAGCCTCCAGATCAAGCTGCGTTACGATAAACTTCTCTCTGCCGGCAAAACCTTCGGCTATGACGAGCAGGTCAACAAAGTAGTTTATTTATTTATTTATTTATTTATTTATTTATTTATTTATTTTGTTACATACTGCCGGCCTTCTATGGAAGCCTTAGGCAGGTGTGGGGCATTAATACACAACGCAGCAACACAACACAAGCTCGAAGTAAGGAATAGCGTTGATCGTAAATCCCAGCAGTTACCTCAGTATAAACCTCCCGACACCCCGACATAATCGTTCTTCCATAGTTTTCTTGCATACTAATATCCGTAGTGTCATTCCAAAACGTGATTGGTTAAGTGGCCTCATCAGCTCATCTTCGTGTAATGTTGCTTTGCTTACTGAGGCGTGGCTTAACTCAACCATTCGCGATTCCGAGATTTAGCCCCTCTTTCCAGACTACGATATATGTCGCAAAGCTCGTTTTCATGATATCCGAGGTGGTGGCGTCCTTGTCGCCACGAGCCATGAGCTACGATGTCTCCCGATAATGATACAATCACCTCTTGAAATCCTATGGTTTGTTGCACCGCATCCTTCCCTTGCACCCTTCTTGGCATTTGCTATCGCCCTCCTACTGCCGATGCCGCATTCCTGCCTGCTTTCCGCGATGTGTTGTGCCTAGATAACTAAGTCGTATCCCAACATACCTGTCTTACTTTTTGGAGATTTTAATTTCATATCTAGTGCTTGGTCAAGTCTTGCCTCCACGCTAAGAAAAAGTAACATGGCCAGCGAACTCGTGAACACGTGTCTTACATTTGGATTATCGCAAGTTGTCAACGATGCCTCTGGAACTACAGGCCAGATTTGGAACTATATTTTGGATTCCATATTAACTTCCCACCCTGAACACCTTTCCGATATCACGAATCTGAATGGTCTCAGTGATCATAAGGTACTGCATGCTACTTTTTCATGTCACATGTCCAATCCAACAATTAAAATAAAACACTCACGCTTTATTACAGAGGCGACTACAACAGCATGGTCCAAGATTTAACAGCATTTTATGATAACTTTGAGGCCGACTTTCACTTTCATTCACTCGAAACTAACTGGTTGCTGTTTAAATGTACATTTCTGCGCCTATATATAGTTCATATATACGTTCCTACCATAACAATCAGTGAAAGGAAACAGTTCCCATAGTTTAACACCACGCTAAAACGTCTAAACAATAGAAGAAACGTTACTTTCGTTCTGCTAACTCTTCTCAATCTGATTTTGAGTGGGTGAAATATCACGTCACAGTTCTGGCTCCCCTGTCCCGGGATTCGAGACGGCTGATGCTTTAAACATGGTTTAATGTTTGGTATTTACTAAATAATGCCCCGAAATTCTTCCTCGTATTCGAACTGGTATAGCGCATTATGGTAAAGAATAAACGGCCTAGCAGATCGGCACAAGAGGACAGAGTGCTATCCCAATCTTCAACACTGGTGAAAATTCTTCCCCTATTTTCCACCGCCTAATTACCCCGAATGGCAAACATCATTTTCGATGCGAATGGTATTGTTAAAATTTGAAAACATCTTTTGCGCTAGCAAACAAGGACGTAGGGAGACGACAACACAATGCACTAACTTCAACAAGTTTATTTCCAGGAAACACCACCTATTTAACCATGCACATCAACGCCTCCCTGGAAATAAACTTGTTGAAGTTAGCGCATTGTGTTGTCGTCTCCCTACGTCCTTGTTTGCTAGCGCAAAAGATGTTCTCAAATACCGTTTACCAACACGCCCAAAAAAATGGCAATTGTTAAAATTATTGAGTCGTTAGAAAATTCTTCATGTGGCAGTGATGGCATAAACGCAAGGTGTTAAAAAGCACCAAGCACATCACCAGTCTTTTCTTAACATTAATATTTCAGCAACCTCTCTCCACTGGATCCATTCCCTCTGACTGGAAAGTTGGTAAGATAATTCCCATCTTTAAAAAAGGCGACCGTACAAATCCTAGCAACTACCGTCTCATTTCCCTCACCAGCGGTTATTCGAAACTAATGCAGCGTGTTCTACACTCACACATTGCCAATTTGCTGTCATCTGTCAACTTATTTCATCCTAACCATCACGGTTTTCGTAAAGCTCACTCTTGTAACACTCAGCTCGCTTTATTGCTGCATGATTTACATTCTAAGCTGGATCTCAACATCACCACTGACGCTCTCTTCTTGGACTTCGAAAAAGCCTTCGATAAAGTATCGCACATTCTTCTCATGCATAAAGTTTCCCACCTAAACCTACACCCCGACACAGTTAAGTGGATACGTGAATTCTCCACCGATCGCCTTCAATTCATTTCCACCAACTCATTTTCCTCGTCTCTATCCCCCTGTTTTATCTGATGTGCCGGAAGGCTCTGTACTTGGACAGCTGCGCTTTCTCATATACGACTGGCCTCCTCGATAACTTATCAAATATACGCATTTTGGCGGATGACAGTGTTCTCCATCGACCAATAATAAACTCCATAGACTCATCCTCTCACCAGGATGACCTCCTTGAAATCCAGGTGTGGTGCAATCAATGGTACATGTCATTCAACGTCAGTAAGTGTTCCCACGTGTCCTTTCATCGCCACCGCAACTATGTAGCACCTTCTTACTCTCTTAACAACACATTAACTAAATACAAGACATTTAAATACCAAGGAGTACATATATTTAGTCGTCTGTCCTGGACCCATCATATTCACCAATTAACTAATTTCTGCAATCGCTTACTAGGTTGTCTACGTCATAACTTAATATCAGCATCCCCTGCAGTCAAACTATATACTCACATAGAAAACGTTGATCCGATCTGAACTAGAATATGCCTGTACTATTTATGATAACCATCTAGTTAATATTACTAATTCCCTTGAATCGGTAGAGAACCGCACTGCCAGGTTCATTCTTTCCGATTATTCCAACAGGACAAGTGTATCCGTCCTAACGCCCCAGCTCTGCCTCCCCTCACTTCCTTCTCGCTGCAAAAGTGCTCGTGTAAAATTATTTTGTAGGTTTTTTTCTATGCACTGCCTCCAGGAAGCCGTCATCATTCCTGCGCATCGTTCCTCTCGCCACTCGCACCGAAATGCTGTGTATGTGCCACCTCAACATATGGCTACCTATTAATGCGCATTTTTCCTGCATACTGCCAAAGAATGGCATGCCCTTCCTTCAGAAATCGCCCTTATCACCGACTTTGCTCAATGCAAAGCTGCCATTGAAACAATCTTTCACGTGATCAAATCTAACCTAACGCGCCAATTTTTCTGTTCGCCCACCCATTATGTAATGTCCCATGAGGGACCCCTGAGGTATTATGAATAAATGAATAAATGTTCGAAGTTAGCGCCTGTGTTGTGTGTCCCTTTTCTTGTCTCCCCGTTCATTCAGTGCTATTTCTTCGTCAACGCATTGAGGTTTTCATTCCGTCTGCTTCCTTTCTAAAAGTGAGAACGAACGGTACACTGCTGACGAAGCAGTTCAGTTGTTGTAAATATTGCCACGGGGTGCCAAAGATGAACACCGTAGGGAAGATGACGACGCTGAGGGAGATCTCGAGCAGACTGGACTCCATATTGTGTGCCTGCCTTCGAGTGCTGTAAATACAGTGTAAATATATTCTCAAACGCCTTGTCTCCCCGTAACATTTTGGTGGAGGTGCGGGTCCTCCCAGATTCAACATCCACAACGATTCTACGCAGCGGACGTTCCTTGGCCGCCTCTGCGATGGCTGATCAAAACGAGAACGAGGATGCATCGGAAACTGCTTCAACCGTGCCACGAACGACCGCGCCGCAACCTACAGCGCCGCAACCATCAGCGCCGCAGCCATCAGCGCCGCATCCCGCCGCCACTAGCCGCACCGTCGTCCTGACCCAACCGCGTGACCCAGGCACCTTTTCCGGCACCGGCGACACTGATGTAGAAGATTGGCTTCAGCTGTACGAACGGGTGAGCGCACTCTACAACTGGGACCCAACGCTCATGCTGGCCAACATTCTGTTCTACCTTGAGGGAATGGCTAAAGTCTGGTTTTCCAACCACGAGGAAGAGATCACGAGTTGGGACTTGTGCAAGCAAAAACTCATCGATCTCTTCGGCAAGCCCATTGGGCGCCGTCGTGCTGCGCAGAAGGAACTCGCCTGCCGACTTCAGTCCTGCACCGAGTCATACATGGCATATATTCAGGATGTGCTCGCCCTGTGCCGCAAGGTTGATGACAGGATGCCGGAATCTGAAAAGGTCGCACACATCCTCAAAGGAATCGCGGATGATGCCTTTAATCTTCTGGTGTTTCGAAACTCGTCGACAGTGGACGACGTCATTCATGAATGCCGCCGCTTTGAGGAAGCGAAAAGTCGTCGCATTACTGCACATTTCTCACGTCTTCCCAACACGGCCGCAACATCAACCTGCGAGGACGCCCGTTTACCACTAGTTTCTGCTGCATCCGACAGTATTGTGCGCATCGTCCGCCGCGAAATTGAGGCCCCATCTCCAATTCCTGATCAAGTCTGTGCTCCTGATGATTCGCGCGCGACAATTTCTCTAATTCAGACAGTCGTGCGCCAAGAACTGGCCAACGCAGGACTCCAGACTATCTGCCCCGTAAACAGACCCGACTACCGACTACCCAGTGTACCTGATCTGTCCCGAGGCCAGTACAACCGGCCTCGTTACCGGAACTCGGCGGAATGGCGAACCTCCGATGACCGGCCTATATGCTTCAGCTGTGGACGAGTTGGCCATATTTCACGGTATTGCCGCAGTTCCTGGACCTCGCAGTCATGGCCGCCCTATGCCGACACCCGACGCCCGCCCAATGGTTCCCGCATGCCCGTACAGGTTGAACAAGACGCCGTTAGGCCATCCTCGCCCGCACGACCAAACCGCTCCCCGTCGCCATCCGGACGCATGTCCCGCTCACCTTTTCGTCCCCGCTCTCCCTCACCCTCCTACTCCCGCCAGCCCTCGGAAAACTAACGGGCGCAGCTCCGAGAGGTGAGCTTGCCCGGACGACCCGACCCACAATCCCTCTGCATACGTTACCCGGACACAACAACTTGATCAACGTAAATGTCGACGGTACACCGGTAACAGCACTCATTGACACCGGCGCTCACATATCAGTAATGAACTCCAGTCTTCGTGCTCGACTAAAGAAAGTGCTCACTCCTGCTCCGATCACTGTAGTCCGAGTAGCCGATGGTACAACACCAGCTGTCACTGGGATGTGCACCGCCCGTGTCACTGTTGCTGGACGACATACTTCCGTTCTGTTTTACGTCCTAGAGCACTGCCCACATGAAATCATTCTCGGACTTTCTGTCGGAACATTCTGCCCTCATCAACTGCTCTGCTGGTGTTGTTCAACTCGCCCTACCACATGCCGTTGAGCCTCCTGATCCTGCGCCACCAAGGCTATGCTCCGCCGACTATATCCGCCTATACTGTCGAGCTGTGACTTATATAGACGTCTCTTCAGATCCGCCTGTGGCCGACGGTGATTACGTCGTGTCACCTAACGCTACCATCCTATGTTCGCTGAATGTTACGCTCCCACACACGCTTGTCAGTATAAAGGACAACGCGGCATGTCTCCCTATTGTGAATTTTGGACTTTGTTCTCAAGTGCTGCCCAGAGGGATATCCCTTGCAACCCTTGCCCCGGCCTGCGGCTACCACATATCTGCCTTAACAGAGGATACGCCGTCACCCGCCAGGCCTAAGTCGAGCATTACACTGGAATGCATCACGAAAATGATCGCATCTGACCTCCCAGCCGAGCATGTGTGCGCGCTTCATGGCCTTCTTGAGTCGTACCAAGACATCTTTGATCTATATGACCGACCACTAGGCCAGACAACCGTCGTAAAGCATCGGATTAACACCGGCGATGCAAATCCGGTACACCAGCGGCCCTATCGGTTTTCCTCCACCGAGCGCCACGTCATCCAGAAAGAAGTCGACAAGATGCTTGCCCGAGACATCATTGAGCCTTCTTCAAGTCCTTGGGCTTCGCCAGTCGTGCTCGTCAGGAAGAAAGATAACAGCTGGCGCTTCTGTGTCGATTACCGAAATCTTAACAAGGTAACGAAAAAAGACGTGTATCCTCTGCCACGGATAGATGACGCCCTTGACTGCCTTCAGCGGAGCAAAGTATTTCTCTTCCATAGACCTTCGTTCGGGGTACTGGCAGATAGCAGTTGACGACATGGACCGTGAAAAGACGGCATTTATAACTCCTGATGGGCTCTATCAATTCAAAGTGATGCCGTTCGGGTTGTGCAATGCCCCAGCTACATTCGAACGAATGATGGACGCTCTCCTTCACGGTTTCAAGTGGTCAATCTGCTTGTGCTACCTTGATGATGTCATTGTCTTTTCGCCGACCTTCGAAACCCACCTCAAGCGTCTCTCGACAATTCTTTCTGTTTTCCGCAAGGCGGGTCTTCAGCTAAACTCATCGAAATGCCACTTCGGCCGCCGGCAACTCACTGTCCTCGGACACCTTGTTGATTCTTCTGGTGTTCGTCCCGATCCTGAGAAAGTTCGCGCAGTTAAGGATTTTCCTGTGCCGGCCTGTGCGAACGACGTTCGAAGCTTTGTGGGCCTCTGCTCATACTTTCGCAGATTTGTGAGAAATTTCGCTGACGTCGCACGCCCCCTCACGGAACTACTCAAGAGAGACGTGACGTTTGTGTGGGGGACCTCAACAAGCCAGAGCATTCGCTGAACTGACCACCAGACTTACGACGCCACCGATACTCGGCCACTTTGATATGTCCGCTCCCACGGAAGTGCGCACCGACGCCAGCGGCCACGGCATCGGAGCTGTTTTGGCCCAACGTCAGCATGGTTGTGAGCGTGTCATTGCATACGCTAGCCGTCTTTTGTCGCCAGCGGAGCGCAATTACTCAATCACCGAACGCGAATGCCTCGCGCTCGTCTGGGCAGTAGGGAAATTTCCGCCATATTTGTATGGACGACCATTCACAGTCGTTACTGATCACCACGCCTTATGCTGGCTGTCGTCCTTAAAGGATCCTACTGGACGCCTCGGCCGGTGGGCTCTACGGTTACAAGAATATTCATACACAGTGGTGTACAAATCGGGCCGCCAACATGAGGATGCCGATTGCTTGTCGCGTCATCCAGTAGACCCACCAGACGTTCCTGAGACCGGCGAATCGACTTGCGTGTTGGCACTTTCCGCGTTCGGCAACATCGGAGATGAGCAACGCCGTGATCCTCAGTTAAGATATATCATTCTTCGGCTGAGTGGTCCCTCAACTCCTCCGTCTCTCCGTATGTTTCCGCTCCAAGATGGCGTATTATATCGCTATAGCATGCATCCTGACGGACCTGACCTGCTGTTGGTCGTACCCAAACATATGCGTCAGACTGTCCTCGCACAGTTGCACGATGTTTCTACGGCTGGTCACTTGGGGGTCTCAAGAACTTATGACCGTGTTCGACGTCGCTTCTTTTGGCCCGGTATTTACCGGTCCGTCTACCGTTACGTCACTTCGTGCAAGTCCTGTCAGCACCGCAAAAAGCCAGCAGCCCTTCCAGCAGGACGCCTTCAGCCTATTCAAATACCATCTGAACCATTTTATAGGGTAGGCCTTGACCTCCTTGGCCCTTTCCCTTCATCGGTCAATGGAAACAAGTGGATAGCCGTCGCCACGGATTACAGCATTCGGTATGCGATCACGCGGGCCCTCCCTACCAGCTGTGCCACCGACGTCGCTGACTTCCTCTTGGAAGACGTTATACTTCACCATGGCGCTCCTCGACAACTGCTTACCGATCGGGGTCACTACTTCCTGTCACAGGTCGTGCAAGACATATTGCACTCTTGCGCTACAAAGCACAAGTTCACAACGGCGTATCACCCTCAGACCAACGGGCTCACCGAGCGGCTCAATCGAACTATCACCGAAATGCTCGCTATCTACGTCTCTTCCGACCATCGTGACTGGGACGCCGCTCTCGCATTCGTGGCGTTTGCGTATAATACATCCCGGCATGATACCGCAGGTTTCTCGCCATTTTTTCTCTTGTATGGACGAGACCCCACGCTCCCTTTTGACACGCTCCTTCCTGCCGTTACCCACACATCAGAATACGCTCGTGATGTCATATCCAGAGCTCTAGAGGCACGCGAGATTGCTCGCCTGCACCTTAGCGATTCGCAAGAGAAGCAACGACTCGTGTACAATGCCCGCCACCGTGATGTCCAGTTCAACCAAGGTGACACGGTCCTTCTCTGGACGCCTTCACGGCGAGTTGGCCTGTGCGAGAAGTTGACTTCGCCGTACTCCGGTCCGTACCGTGTCGTGCGCCAAGTCACCGACGTGACATACGAAATCGAGCCCCTTGACAACGACCGGGCGCGATCGTCTTCGGACATTGTTCACGTAACTCGGCTGAAGCGCTATCACTCGGACCAGCCGAGCACCGAGACGGTGCCTTCGCCGCCGGGGGTGATGCCACGGGGTGCCAAAGATGAACACCGTAGGGAACACGACGACGCTGAGGGAGATCTCGAGCAGACTGGACTCCATCTTGTGTGCCTGCCTTCGAGTGCTGTAAATACAGTGTAAATATATTCTCAAACGCCTTGTCTCCCCGTAACAATATTGTGATGAAACTCTAGTAGAGCTGATAACGAGGAGCTAGAAACGACCGAAGATGATCCAGCCCTGGATGAGCAGTGCGACAACCATGGGCGTCGGTATATAGGCGCGTGCAAAAGGGGCACTTGACCCCTCAAGGTACACCAGCACTTGACCCCCAACCGAGCTACACCAGCCCTCTCCCTCACCCCCCAGCCGCGATTCAAAACTGATTTCCACACTCCAAGACAAAATCCTGACGACACACAAGGCGACAACGGTAGTGATCTCGAGGAACGCTCTGTCACTGGTTGCTCTAGCGTCCAGAAAAAAGGCACTGTCCAACATATGCATGCAATAGGCAGCTAAAAAATACAAAAATACCGTTTCGAAGTCAGGAGCCGGAAAATGTGTTAGATACAAATATGTTTGATGTATCATACTCTGTTTTATACATCAGGTGCAACGCTGTGGAGGCTAGCGAGACTTCTTGCAGTAGATGCGTTCGCACCTAGAAGTAGTCCAGAGGTCTCACCACCCAAAATTTGCTTTCTTTTCGACTTTAGGCTCTAATGTATGAAGACGCTTTGTGCCTCAGGTATACACAGACCACGTTATACGGCTGTCTCTAGGTTGTTCTGGATCACTTAGCGTCTCTTTGTTTTCGCTTTTTGATGTTTTATTTGCAGCCCGTCGCGATGCATCACGCGCCACCTAATGCTCAGATCGTACACGCGTTTACGACGACGAAAGCTAAGCGTGAGACGCGCGTACTTACACATCTTGCTGGCCGAACTTCTTGCATAGCTTCCGCAGCGTTGCAGCTGATGTATGACCAAAATATAACAGCTACGGCACCTCCCAAAGGTATAACCACCGGAGTACTGCCGTTGTCAGATTCACTTTGTATTAAGGCGAAAACCTTTATGTCTCATGCTCACGTCCGTCCGTCCGTCCTTCCTTCCCTCCATCCGAGCCCTGGCACGGTGCCAGGTGGCCGCCCGGGCGCACAAACGGACGCCGGTCGCGTCGGACTCTACAGCGCTCGCGCTTTGCTTGCGTAGCGTCGCTATGCCCAGCGTTTCCAATCATGCAAGGAGGGAGACGCGCGCATCGCGTTCCATTCTGACCGTCCCCATCTCAATGGACACAGGCGTTTGCGGAACACACTTTGGAATTTACAAGTTTTCGTCAATTTAAGCGCTGGAACGCGGATGGCGTGTGCACGATGCGCAAAGCGCGAGAAAATACGAACGCATGCGAATGGAGGCTGATTAGTGTGGCGTGTCGCTGCGATTCGCTTAAAAGAAAACACGCACACATTCCGTTTGTGTGCCATCCCACTGAGAGTGTAAAGGAGAAAAGACATGGCATAGTCCGTCGAATGGCCACAAGCTTTCGCCGAACACACTTTGTAATATCCTGGGCGTTGATATTGAGCAAACATATCCAAAAGAATGGGTTCCCCTGAGATGTCGTGAGCTAGAGGTTAAATCGTGGTGGTGATCAATATCAGCGTCGGGCGCATGTATCAACTTCCCTCAAATATACAGATTGAGGCTACATACCGGGTGTTTAAAGAAATGTGTACAAAATCCTCAAAAATCAGTAAAATGCGGTATTTGGTCGCTGCCTTCGGAATTGCTTTTTCTGTACGGCCAGGCATCTTAAGATGGTTAAAGACATCATTTGGGACAGTAATTGAGCAAGTTAAATTAATTAACTTTTCATTTAGTTGAGTTAGGTGGTTCCGACAAATGGGACAATTGAGGTTCTTCATGCCAAGGACCGATCCCAGCTTTGAGATATAGAAAAAAGCTGACTGTAGTAATTGTCGTGGCGTAATGAATTTCAACCAAATTCAATTTCGTGGCGTCGGGCCACCGCCTGAAAAGCGAAACATTTGTGCCGATCAAGAAGAAACGTGCTGCGACGATAACTTGTAGTGAGCCTGGGTGCCGCTCACAGCCTCATTACTGCCCATATTGTGCATCTACAAAAAATGTTCCAATCGTGCTGGTTAACACTGCCAAGGTTACACGTATACAGAAACTCGCAGTTGTTTCGTGTACGAATACAACCGATGAGCGAAGCTCCTAAGACATGGGACGCACGCGGCGTTCGGCGCGCGCGGCGTTTCATTGTCCAGGCAACAGACTAACCACTGGGCGAACGACAGGGGTGAAGCGATGGTTTCGCGCGTTCGGCAGCTTGAGGGGAGAGAGCAGAGTCTAAGAAAGAGGGAGAGGGAGACTAATCTGCCTCCGTTTCGCATGCGTTCGTATTCTCGCGCTTTGCGCATCGTGAAGACGCCATCCGCGTTCCAGCGCTCATAAAGCTCATTTATCCTCCCGCGTGAGGGGGCGACGCCACAGCTGGCACCGTGCCAGGGAGCTTCAACGGCGACGGCGACGGCGGGGTGCCGGCCTAAGGAGCTTCGCTCCTAATAAACCCGCAGCTTTTCCCTTCGTGTTTAATCAGCTGAATGCAAGAGAGCAACGGTGAAACTCCGCCATATAATCGCCACTGACAGGCCGGTTTTTTCTGCAGATACGGTAAGTCCGGGGTACGCAGCATAATGTAACAGTGAAATCCGAATCGGTCTTACTATTCAGCACGATGATGCGCCCCCGAATTATCCTTTGACCTTGGGTGTCAATACGTTCGCACGAATATCGTTCATGGCACTCGAGCTAAGCTGCAGCATGCACGGGTCGGTCGTACCCGACCATAGCGAAGAAAATTTAGCCGCAGAAAAAGTTACCACGCGCAAAACGTAAACAGCATGTGGATAAATTAAGCAGCTTCGTAACTCGCCTGGCTGTGTCAACCACTATTGAGTCTGGCACGTCTTTAATTCTTGACGCTGGAAGCTTCGGTGAGCAGACCGGGCCACTGCTTTCCAATATTACTTATGACCGTTGTACGGGAGAACGGCTCAGTGCAGCCTCTCGCATTAACATCTCATCTTGGAATTCTAGCCTTCCATCACTGAGGCAGCCATTGCACAGGGCTGAAGGAGAACAGCGAAGCCGCGGCGCCAACCATTTTCGGAGAGGCGGTCACGGGCTTCGAAAGCCACGGCTTTCGAATGCAAGCAAAATGAACTAAGCACGCAACATTGAAGATCGCCGCTCACTATGGGCTTCCAACACTTTGCATCAACTGCAAAGTACAACTGCTGCCAGTAGCGTAGCCAGAAATTTTTTCGGGGGGGGGGGGGGGGTTCAACCGTACTTTATGTATGTTCGTGCGTGCGTTTGTATGTGTGCTTGCATATATACGCAAGCAAAACTGAAAAAATTTCGGGGGGGTTTGAACCCCCCCCAACCCCCCCCCCCCTTGGCTACGCCACTGACGGCTGCATAAAAATGCCCATTCGAAACTCCAGCCGGCTCTGTATTCAACGTGATCATGTGGGTGGTGATGCAGACGATGCGAGACAACGGCGTGACCAAGGAATCCCAGTAGCCCGTGCGAAATAACGTGACTTCAGCCACATTTTTCGCTGAGCAGTTAGGATAGAGTTGGGGTAGAGAGGGCCTCTCCTTAGCTTTCCTTCCTTCGTGATGCCGGTCCTTCATCAACCCCATCGCCATTCAACCATGCTTATGTATCTGTTTTAATTTATTTGGAGATAAATCTGATTCTACTTTGCGTGTTGCTAATGAGCATAATTAGGATAAAACACTCAGGGCTACCATGAAGCCTAACAAAAATATTGTACAAATCGATTTCTCCCTCCAGAATTTACAGAAATATTTAGCACATACTCGACGAAATGCCTCGAGCGGTTTTGGTGTTCCAGAATGTTAGATAGCTGGTAGCGTTCCTCATCGCATTCAGTTGCAAAGACAATACCAATGAGCTAACTTTCGTGCCTCGGAAGAAAGGCGCTGCAGACGTGGCATCACGAATCATTAAACTAAAGAATTCTGGGCGATCCCATGCACCGGGAAAATCGATGTGTAGTCACCATCGAAATACATATGACACATTATTTATTGCGAAGCATTTCTTAGAGAACTTCGGTGACTTTGAGCGTATCTATCTATCTATCTATCTATCTATCTATCTATCTATCTATCTATCTATCTATCTATCTATCTATCTATCTATCTATCTATCTATCTATCTATCTATCTATCTATCTATCTATCTATCTATCTATCTAGCCGCCTACGACATTGTGCTCTCCTGGCCGTATCGTTTATGGAACTTATACCAAATTTGGTATGCCATAACATGACTGTATGGCAAACATAAATGGCTGGTCATATCATGCAAATCATGACTAACTTGTCATGAAAAGTATGATTTATCTGCCACGCTCACGGCGCGCTCGCGGCCATTTCGTTAGCTTGATATACACCAAGCTTGGTATTGAGTGACGTGACTGTATCACGAACATAAGTGACAAGTGGTAATATGGAAATCATGGCATGTCATGAGCGACATGACTTGCATTCCATGCTCATGGCGTGCTCACGGCTGTTTCGTTAGCTTGATATACACCAGATTTGGCACTAATTGACATGACTGTATAACGAACATAAGTGGCAGATGGTAACACGAAAATCTTGGCATACATGTCATCTACAACGCCATGTACATGCCACGCTCTTGGTGCGCTTGCGTCCAGTTCGCTAGCTTGATATATACTAAAATTGGTATTGCGCGACGTGACTGCATGACGAACATAAATTACAGGTCCCAACATGTAAAACATGACATGCAGATTATGTAAAGCATGATTTGCTCCTTCTTGGCTGCTTCGCTTTCCATCGATTCCTATAGTGCGTGGGATCTGCCGGCTTTTAAATGCGAAGCATTTCTTAGCGAACTTCGGCGACTTTGAGCGTATCTATCTATCTATCTATCTATCTATCTATCTATCTATCTATCTATCTATCTATCTATCTATCTATCTATCTATCTATCTATCTATCTATCTATCTATCTATCTATCTATCTATCTATCTATCTATCTAGCCGCCTACGACTTTGTGCTCTCCTGGCCGTATCGTTAATGGGATTTATACCAAATTTGGTATGGCATATCATGACTGTATGACGAACATAAATGGCCGGTCATATCATGAAAATCATGACTAACTTGTCATGAAAAGAATGATTTACATGCCACGCTCATGGCGCGCTCGCGGCCGTTTCGTTAACTTGATATACACCAAATTTGGGATTGAGTGACGTGACTATATGACGAACATAAATGACAAGTGGTAATATGGAAATCATGACTTGTCATGTGCGACATGACTTGCATTCCACGCTCATGGCGCGCTCGCGGCCGTTTCCTCAGCTTGAGATACACCAAATTTGGTATTGAGTGACGTGACCCTATGACGAACATAAATAACAAGTGGTAATATGAAAATCATGACTTGTCATGTGCAACATGACTTGCATTCCACGCTCATGGCGCGCTCGCGGCCGTTTCGTTAGCTTGAGATACACCAAATTTGGTATTGAGTGACATGACTGCATGACGAACATAAATGACAAGTGGTAATATGGAAATCATGACATGTCATGAGCTACATGACTTGCATTCCACGCTCATGGCGCGCTCGCGGCCGTTTCGTTAGCTTGACATACACCAAATTTGGTATTGAGTGACGTGACTGTATGACGAACATAAATGACAAGTGGTAATATGGAAATCATGACTTGTCATGTGCGACATGACTTGCATTCCACGCTCATGGCGCGCTATGCTTGTCGTGCAGGACATGATTTACATGCCACGCTCATGGTTATCTCGCGGCCGTTTCGCTAATTTGACGTGTTTTGGTTTTGCGTGACGGGACTGCATGACGGACGTAAATGACGGGGGATAACATGAAAACCATGACATGCATATCATGTTCGACATGACTTTCATGCCGTGCTCATGGTGCGCCCGCGGCTGGTTCGCTAGTTGGCTGTACACCAACATTGGTATTGCGTGCCGCGATTGTCGGCCTGCCTCGTAAGAGCGAGCAGCGCACGCGTCTACTCCATTTACGCACACTGTTGCGACCCGGGGTGTCACAGCTCGAGATACAGGTCGTCGTATCCCGCAGCTGGCCCCAGCCGTTGCGGCCGGCCTTTGCAGGCACCGGAGACCCGGGAGAAAGATGCCGAGGCAGCATGAAGAGGTTGAAGGGAAACTGAACTGAGGCTTAATTACATTAATTACAGGGTGAACATCTCGTGATACAAGACGAAGATTTCGCTACATCGTGACGATCTCGTCGAAGGCCCGTGTCGAAGCTCTCCGAATGCCCGAATCCTCTCCAAGAAGCCCACGGGGGCTGATTATCAAGAGTCTCTTTTGCCCAGATCCCTAGATGGGGGAACAGGTCCAAATTGCGCTGTACAATCACGCGACACATGCCACTTCCGACGGGGCCGCCCACACCCGTCCAGGTCTACGTGCCTGACAGGGGTGTTGCCACAGCATTGCACCAGTGGCACCAAGGTGGTGGCGTGAGAAGGCCGCAGGATGAGGGGTCCCATGCTCGTACAACATTGCGCATCAAAGGTCCGCCGCTCGACACGCAATTAGCGGGACGGATTGTCATCCGCGGCGGCGGCGCTCTCGTTGTCCCCTCAAGAAAGGTGTCGCGACCGAAAACCATTGCGGTCGTCTCGCCGAACACCCCTGCGCGTCGGACTGCATGGCGCCTCACTTCCCGGCTAGGAAGGACAATACACGTCTTTGAACGTCTGCCAGCGGGCCAGCAGCCCCTCGGAGACTTGTTCGTAGAACAGGGAAAGCCGCTCCTCTGTCGGGCCAGGCGCCGGTCATAACAACACGTTTGAAGCGCGACAAGCCTACGTTTACTTGATCCGTCGCACGAATTTGGTGTGCATTCAGAGAGCTGGTAGGCTGGGACCGAAGGGGTGATTGGGTGAAACAACTTTATGCGGTCCACAATAGACGCGAGTAAACTCAACGTCACCTGGCGAGGCCCACTCGGAGGGGGGGGGGGGGGTCTCACGTAACTGACGTCGATTTTCTTTCTCCCTTATCGGGGACATAGCTAAGCGCCTTGCGGGAAGGAGGAGGGGGCTTAAAAGGGATAGATAAAGAGAGAGGGGAGGAGGACGACGAGGATAGCAGATAGGGGAGTAGGAGAGGAGGTCATCCACCCTGCAACGGGCAGAAGGCCGACGCATCCGGCACAGCATGCGCTGGTGTTGGTATTACGTTCGTCGCCCATTGCTCCTCGCCTTTCACCGATGTTTCCGGTTGTGCTTTCTTGCTTTACTGCATCGCTAACGCATCGCGCAAGATGTCCACGGCCCTGCCACGATTCTACCGTGGTCCTCGCGCTGGCTGCCAGTTTACATGCCCACCGTGTTTGGCTGTGCAGTGTTGTCGCAGTGTTTTCTGTTAAGCTGTCGCCTTCATGTGCCCTCCGAGTGACTCTATGTACGGCCCAACTGAACAGTGACGTTCTGCGTTTCGTGTGAATCTGCTTTATTCATGCCGCGACCAAAGAAGGTTCCCACAACTGAACAGCTCGAAGAACGTGAACGGCGTCGTGCCGGGAGCGCTCGCTGTCGCTATGCGCTGCGCCAAGGCGACGAACGCACCACCCGCTTGGAACAGATGCGCCAAACGGCTCGTTCGCAACATGCGGCGCGACAAGGCGGCGCACGCACCACCCGCTTGGAACAGATGCGCCAGACGGCTCGTTTGCAACATGCAGAGCGACAAGGCGAAGCACGCACCACCCGCTTGGAACAGATGCGTCAGACGACTCGTTTGCAACATGCAGCGCGACAAGGCGACGCACGCACCACCCGCTTGGAACAGAGGCGCCAGACGGCTCGTTCGCTATATGCGGCGCGACAAGGCGACGCACGCACCACCCGCTTGGAACAGATGCGCCAGACGGCTCGTTCGCTACATGCGGCGCGACAAGGCGACGCACGCACCACCCGCTTGGAACAGATGCGCCAGACGGCTCGTTCGCTACATACGGAGCGACAAGGCGACGCACGCACCACCCGCTTGGAACAGATGCGCCAGACGGCTCGTTCGCTACATACGGAGCGACAAGGCGACGCACGCACCACCCGCTTGGAACAGATGCGCCAGACGGCTCGTTCGCTACATGCGGCACGACAAGGCGACGCACGCACCACCCGGTTGGAACAGATGCGCCAGACGGCTCGTTCGCTACATACGGAGCGACAAGGCGACGCACGCACCACCCGCTTGGAACAGATGCGCCAGACGGCTCGTTCGCTACATACGGAGCGACAAGGCGACGCACGCACCACCCGTTTGGAACAGATGCGCCAGACGGCTCGTTCGCAACATGCGGCGCGACAAGGCGACGCACGCACCACACACTTGGAGCAGATGCGCCAGACGGCTCGTTCGCTACATGCGGCACGACAAGGCGACGCACGCACCACCCGCTTGGAACAGATGCGCCAGACGGCTCGTTTGCAACATGCAGAGCGACAAGGCGAAGCACGCACCACCCGCTTGGAACAGATGCGTCAGACGACTCGTTTGCAACATGCAGCGCGACAAGGCGACGCACGCACCACCCGCTTGGAACAGAGGCGCCAGACGGCTCGTTCGCTATATGCGGCGCGACAAGGCGACGCACGCACCACCCGCTTGGAACAGATGCGCCAGACGGCTCGTTCGCTACATACGGAGCGACAAGGCGACGCACGCACCACCCGCTTGGAACAGATGCGCCAGACGGCTCGTTCGCTACATACGGAGCGACAAGGCGACGCACGCACCACCCGCTTGGAACAGATGCGCCAGACGGCTCGTTCGCTACATGCGGCACGACAAGGCGACGCACGCACCACCCGGTTGGAACAGATGCGCCAGACGGCTCGTTCGCTACATACGGAGCGACAAGGCGACGCACGCACCACCCGCTTGGAACAGATGCGCCAGACGGCTCGTTCGCTACATACGGAGCGACAAGGCGACGCACGCACCACCCGTTTGGAACAGATGCGCCAGACGGCTCGTTCGCAACATGCGGCGCGACAAGGCGACGCACGCACCACACACTTGGAGCAGATGCGCCAGACGGCTCGTTCGCTACATGCGGCACGACAAGGCGACGCACGCACCACCCGCTTGGAACAGATGCGCCAGACGGCTCGTTCGCTACATACGGAGCGACAAGGCGACGCACGCACCACCCGCTTGGAACAGATGCGCCAGACGGCTCGTTCGCTACATACGGAGCGACAAGGCGACGCACGCACCACCCGCTTGGAACAGATGCGCCAGACGGCTCGTTCGCTACATGCGGCACGACAAGGCGACGCACGCACCACCCGGTTGGAACAGATGCGCCAGACGGCTCGTTCGCTACATACGGAGCGACAAGGCGACGCACGCACCACCCGCTTGGAACAGATGCGCCAGACGGCTCGTTCGCTACATACGGAGCGACAAGGCGACGCACGCACCACCCGTTTGGAACAGATGCGCCAGACGGCTCGTTCGCAACATGCGGCGCGACAAGGCGACGCACGCACCACACACTTGGAGCAGATGCGCCAGACGGCTCGTTCGCTACATGCGGCACGACAAGGCGACGCACGCACCACCCGCTTGGAACAGATGCGCCAGACGGCTCGTTCGCTACATACGGAGCGACAAGGCGACGCACGCACCACCCGCTTGGAACAGATGCGCCAGACGGCTCGTTCGCTACATGCGGCACGACAAGGCGACGCACGCACCACCCGCTTGGAACAGATGCGCCAGACGGCTCGTTCGCTACATGCGGCGCGACAAGGCGACGCACGCACCACCCGGTTGGAACAGATGCGCCAGACGGCTCGTTCGCTACATACGGAGCGACAAGGCGACGCACGCACCACCCGCTTGGAACAGATGCGCCAGACGGCTCGTTCGCTACATACGGAGCGACAAGGCGACGCACGCACCACCCGTTTGGAACAGATGCGCCAGACAGCTCGTTCGCAACATGCGGCGCGACAAGGCGACGCACGCACCACACACTTGGAGCAGATGCGCCAGACGGCTCGTTCGCTACATGCGGCACGACAAGGCGAAGCACGCACCTCCCGTTTAGAACAGATGCGGCAGTCGTCTCGTTCGCATCGTTCTGCACAACCTGCCATCGCCCGCACCGTTGTCTCGTTTGCTGGCGCGAACAAGCATTTCAAGAAGCATTTTCTTGATAATCCATTCGGGACGTCATGCAGCGTATGCGACCGCCTCTGGTTCGCGTCGGACGTGTCCGAAATTCTAGATCGCTTCGTTCCTGTCCTCGTTCCTCAGTTTCCCGAAGAAGACGTACACAGTTTTCGGGTGAGCGCTACCTGCAAGGCGACTCTCTCTAAAGGAAAAAATGCCCCGACTCTCACGCTCCAACGGCTTCGTCTACCCGCCCAAGCCGGCACATCTGCCTCCACTCAACGAGATCAGCGAGCGCCTGGTTTCGCCCCGCATACCATTCATGCGAATCCGCCACCTCATGCACGGTGGACAGTTCGGAATTGTGGGCCAAGTGGTGAACGTGCCTGTGGAAGTGGATCGGATGGTCCAGTCACTTCCACGTGCCGTGTCGGATGATATGGGCATCTTTGTGAACTTAAAAAAGATGAAGGCGCTAAAGTCAGTGTATGTATCCGGTGTGGTGCGTAAGGCGGAATTGAAGCTTTGGCTCAACTACTTGTGCAGTAGCCCGCTTTACATGCGTTATCACATCTCGGTGCCGGAGGGGGGCCATTGATCAGTGCCTTAACGATCTGGCGAACGCAGACGAGATGGAGACGGCAGAGGGCCTGGAGGATGACGCCGCCGCGATTGATGATCCAGTGTGCGCAAATCGGCTGCTGACGCTGCGCCAAGAGACTGTCATATGGGATGACACCGCGTACCTTGACGTAAGCCCCGGCGAAAATGTCATGCCACAGAGCCTTCTCTACGACGAGCACGCAGAAGAGCTCTCGTTCCCGCAGATTTACTTCGGGCACCCCCGACGCATCAACGCCGACGTACACTCAACAGTTTTCGACTTGGCGACAAGTGAAATTCGCCGCACTGACCGGCGCGGTGTCGTGCCCTCCCACGTTCTGTATATGGCGATGAAAGTCCTGCGATTCCGCATACGCGCTGGGCTGGCCGTCACTTTCAGAAACTGCCAGGCGACGGAGAATATTACGAAAAAGCTATTGGAAGACCACAGCTTCGTCGAAGAGTGCATCAGCTCAGACTTTGCGTTCCTTAGGGGGCATACCGAACTCCGTGTATTACTGGGCACAGAGGAAGAGAGATGTCTTCGCGATGATTCGGCAGATCGGAAAGCCTACGCTCTTCATGACCCTCAGCATGTCCGAGCTCCACAATGAGCACCTTCTCCAACTCATAGAGAAACTCAAGGAGCCGGTCGAGGAGCGCCACCGCAAAGTCGAGGACATGCACTCGTTGTACAAAGCCAGCCTTGTCAATAACGACCCTGTAGTTTGCGCCCTCTTCTTCGACAAACTCGTCCGCGTCATCATGACGGTTCTGCAGAACACTAAGATATCTCCCTTCGGCAATCATCACGTTGTAGACTACTTTAAGCGAATAGAGTTTCAGCAGAGGGGAGCGTACACGCACACCTTCTCATCTGGCTCAACGAGGCACCTCAGGAGGACTTGAGTGACGATATGCCTTGTTCGGTTGCCTTGGTGAACCGTCTAATGAGCCTGGATACCAGCCTCCTTGAGCGCGAGCGTTGCCAGATACACCAGCACACCTTTACGTGCTACAAGCGCGATAAAGCGAAGAAGATGTGCCGGTTTAACGCTCCCTTTGGCCAATGAGGGAAACGCGTATTCTCGCTCCCACTCTCAAGCACGAAGGCAACGCGCTGGAGCTCACGGCCCTGCGCGAGAAGTATAAGGACATGCACTGCCAATTAGAAGAAGTGCAGTACGCATCAATTGACGAGTTTTGGCTGAACAACGGCATTGCCACAGAAGAAGAATACATCCGGGTGCTCAAAGCAGGCATCAGCCGCCCCACAGTCTTTATCAAGAGAGAGCCCCACCAGCGATTCGTGAATGCCTTTCATCCGTGGATAGCATCCGTCCTGAATTCCAACATGGACCTTCAGCTGATTGTGGATGCCTATTCATGCGCGGCGTATGTGGTGGACTACGTGAACAAGTCCAACCGCGGATTTTCAAACCTGCACGCTGCACTGGCAGACATCGAGAAGCACCACCCAAACCTCGCTCTCGGCAAGCTTGTATCTGAGCTCGGTGTGCGTGTGCTTAACGGTGTAGAAATGAGCACTCAAGAAGCTGCGTGGATCCTCCTGCGTCTTGGCATGTCTGATTCCAGCCGCCAAATTGCCTTCATACCCACCATGCACCCCGATGAACGAGTGCGCGTCCGCAAACTACAGCGAGAACTCCAAGATGAAGAAGACGACTCCACTGATGTGTGGAAGCTCAACGTGGTGCAGAGGTACGAGGATCGCCCCGAAGAAATGGCCGACGTGTGCCTCGCGGACTTTGTCGCTCATTACTAGAGGCCGGATTTTTAGGCACTAAAAAATCGTGTTTTAGGCGCCAAAAAATAGGCAGGAAACACACAGTTTTAGGCCCCCAAAATCGTAAATATAGGCACAATAAATTTTTACAAAAACTGAAATTTTCGAATAAGGACTTGCGCGACCTGGTCTACGACAGGAAAGCACACTAATGATATATTTTATAATTGTACAAAGGCGTTAATGATTTAACATAGCCATGCAATGGTCCCTTTTCGGGCGCGGTTTCCAGAACACGGTCTCTCCTTTTATTGTCCAGAATGGTAAGTGAAGTGTCCACCATCGAATAAACACACTCCCTGGGTCTGCTTCTTTTCGGCATGGCTGGAAAGGGCAGCACAGGATTCAATAGCCAGACCGCTAAAAGGCCAGAAGGGTCTGTTAGCCTTGTATTTGCCGGGTCTAATAGCGCAGAGTCAATTTCTCCTCTTTGTGTGAACACCATAAAGGGCCCCTTACCAGGTTTGAGCGTTTCGAGCTAGAAGTGTAATGCATGCATTGCGCTAACGATCACGTCTGCCAAGATTTGCAACGCTGCGCTCCCCAAAAGGAGGTGAAATGTCAGACTGAATGCCTCGTGCTCCTTTATCCTCACGGGCGCGCGCACCAATGTGGGGGAGGTGAAGTTCAACAAGGAATGGTCCTGTGTATGTCACAGTAGTACATGAAACTGCGAGAATTATTCGAGGCTACATGTGTAACTTGTGCAACTGTTGCTTGAATAGAAGAATGAAAGTTAATAGAAATATCAAAACATACAAACGGAATGTGTGCGCACTTTTCTTTAGTTTTTTCTTCGAATCGAGAGCGATGCGAGACTTAGCTGCCTATATTTCTTTTGTGTTCGTGTCTCGCCGTTCCCGCGCCGTGCCGGCGCCAGCCCTGACAACGCTTAGCATGTTTTTGGTGCATCGTTCCTTACAGCAGTTCCAGCTGTGCGACGCGATGTGTCGTGGTAAGGATACAGGATCCATGCCAGCCTCTCCAAACGCATAGACGGATTCATCCCACAGAAACAGGCAGTACACTATAGAGCGAACGCCGAAACGATATAACACCGCTTGCGCGCACGACCTGGCTAGGGCATGTCATGTGCACATAGTGTAATCTTGCGTGCGCATGGCATGTTGATGCGTCAATGTCGTGTGATCTTCCGGCTCCGAGTTTCTCTGATACCGAAGAGAGCAGGGAAGGAATTTGGCTTGCGAGTGGCAAAGGTTTCAAGCTCATCTACCGGCATCATGCTTTCGCGGCTCGTAATGAACCAATTAAAAAGTTCTTGTCATACAAAGCTCTTCATTGGGCACGCGAACACTTCCAGCATCTGACTAAAATTTCTCATGTGACCTGGTGAAGCGCCCTTTAAGAGTAAATTACAAACGAAACAAAAGCCATGTGCACATCTGATTTTTTTTACCTACTTTCTATTTTCCCCCTAACGGCACTCCATGGTTTCGCATTCACTCTCCATATTCCTGCTGCTGCGCGCCGGCACCTCCTGTTTTCTGCCCCCACCACGCCCAAGTCTTCAAGGAGGTGCTTCAATTCCATGGAAACACTGGACTGGAAAACCGGCAGTAAAGCCGCCCGCCACGTCCTCGGCCATAGACGCCACTCTCCTCTTCTTCCCCTCTCCTCTTCCCGCCTTCCCGTCTGGGACGTGCTCCCATTTAGGGTTGCAGAAATAGCGTCCTTTCCTCTCCCCGGCTTCCTTCAACCGCTCGCGCCATGTCAGTGCGGTGGGGTAAGGTGGCCGGCGCGTCCCATTTCACTGCTGCTACCGGTTGCTTCCCGGATGTTTGTTGAACTAGGGAACTATAGGTTGTTGCACCCCATAAAGTTCCGAAACGTCAATTTTGCCCGGTAACATGAATTACGGTCTCAAACTGTACTCGAAAGCAAAATTTGAGGCTAAATAGCGTTCATATAGGCACCAATTTTGAAAATAGGCATTTATGGGCACTTATAGACATTTAGGCACAAACCCCCAAAAAATAGGCATTTATAGGCACTATAAAAACACTATAAAAGCCCTCCCCTTTACCCCTAATTCATGCTCATATATCAAAGTGGCGCGATAGGAACGCAAGGAAAAAAATAGGCATTTGCCTATAATCCGGTCTCTACTCATTACACATACAACCCTCAGCACGGACAGTACCGCCGCTGCAAAGTGCCCAGAA
>JALIZH010018504.1:0-32515 GCA_030522465.1 Rhipicephalus appendiculatus
CGGCAGTTTCGTTAGCTTGAGATACACCAAATTTGGTATTTAGTGACATGACTGCATGACGAACATAAATGACAAGTGGTAATATGGAAATCATGACATGTCATGAGCGACATGACTTGCATTCCACGCTCATGGCGCGCTCGCAGCCGTTTCGTTAGCTTGATATACTCCAAATTTGGTATTGAATGACATGAGTGTATAACGAACATAAGTGGTAGGTGGTAACATGAAAATCTTGGCATGCATGTCATCTACAATGTCATTTACATGCCACGCTCATGGTGCGCTTGCGTCCAGTTCGCTAGCTTGACATACACCAAAATTGGTATATCGCGACGTGACTGTATGACGAACACAAATGACAGGTCGTAACATGTAAAACATGACATGCAAATTATGTAAAGCATGATTTGCTCCTTACTGGCTGCTTCGCATTACATCGATTCCCACAGTGCGTGGGATCTGCCGGCTTTTTTTCCCTCCTACTCACCCTCGCTTCCCTTTACCTACCCCTTGTTATACTATATTATACATGGCTCTGTTACGCTTCACCCTATCCCCTCGTCGTTTCTCTCTTCCTCACCCCTCACATCACTCCTTCTCACCCTAAGTTCCAGCTATAATTGCTATGCAAAAAATTGAAGGACACTTTGTACATTCCAAAGTGTGTTCGGCGAAAGTGTGTGGCCATTCCACTGACTATGCCATGTCTTTTATCTTTTACACTCTCAGTGGGATAACACACAAACCGAATGTGTGCGTGTTTTCTTTTTTTAATTTTTTACCGCGAATCGCAGCGAGACGCCAGACTAATCTTCCTCCGTTCGCATGCGTTAGTATTTTCTCGCGCTTTGCGCATAGTGCAAACGCCATCCGCGTTCCAGCGCTTAGATTGACGGACCCTTTGTAAATTCGAAAGTGTATTCCGTGAACGCCTGGGTCCATTGAGACGGCGTCGGTCAGAATGATTGCAAACTCTGGGCACAGCGACGCTACGCAAGCAAAGCGCGAGCGCTATAGAGTCCGACGCGACCGGCGTCCGTCTGCGCATCCCGGCGGCCACCTGGCTCCGTGCCAGAGCTCGGATGGACGGACAGACGGACGGACAGAGGGACAGACGGACGGACGGACGAACGGATGGACAGACGGACGGACGAACGGATGGACAGACGGATGGACAGACGGACGGACAGACGGACGGATGTACGGACGGACGGACGGCGGACGGACGGCGGACGGACAGACGGACGGGCGGATGGACACCGGACGGACGGACGCCGGATGAACGTGAGCACGAGACATTAAAGGCTTTCGCCTTAATACTTTCCATTCCAATGCGTTGCTATGCAAGGCAAGGGATTTTACCCTCTACCCTCCTCCTCTCCCTCAATCCCCTGTCCGACGCCCTTATTACACCGTACTATACAAGGCTATCCTATGCTTCACACTTTCACATCCGCCTTTCCCTCTTCCTCCGCCTCACATCAGCCCTTCGCACCCTTATGTTGAATTCCAATGGCAGAGTCGGAGCAGTCGACGGACTCCGCGAGCCAGCACTCGACTCTGGCGTAAAGCAACGCCTCCAGATCAGCGATTGGAACACAAAACGTGTCGCTGGAAGAAGGAGGAAGCGGAAGGTCTATCTTTCGAGAGACGAATTGCCCAGAGTACCTTGCATACAGTTATTCCATTCGGCTGTCGAATTCCCGCTTGTACGCAGTAGTTTCAGCGTCGCTGTCACTATCCGATGAATTGCTCGTGCGGGAACTTTTCTGACTCGGAGCTGTCGCTATCGAGTCCATATCGTCTGCCATTACCACCAAAACAAGCAGCGACCACCGGCGGCGCCCCCAAGTAGGCAAACGTGTTAAAGGAAGTACGTCACGCCGAGTTCCGGTCCACTCCGCCGATTCGGCGGAGCAGCTTTTCCTGCTCCACGGAGTGACTCCCGCTCTGAATCCACTTCGACTCCCTCATTGGAATTCTTGACTCCTGCCCTCACTCTGCCATTGGAACTCACTTGCTCCGACTCCGCCATTGGAATTCAACATTACTTCCATTTCCCACCCCCTTGCTATGAAAGCTAGGCGAGTGCGGCGATGCTAGGTTTCTCTCTTTCTCTTTGTTTGTATCTCTTTCCTTCTCTGTCTGTGTATTTCTTTCTCTGTTTTTCTTTCTGTGTTTCTTTTTTTCTCTGTGTGCTTCTCTTCCTTTTCCGTTATCTATATCTTTATCTCGTTTTGTCGCTCATAGCAACGCAGTCATACGGTTCTCATGAATGCTTGTTCCGCTTGCGTGCCTGGATAGCCGAGCGGTTACGACGCTCGCCTTCGGATCGTAGGTAACCGGGTTCGATATCCGCCTCGCCAAGAAGTTTTGTTTTGCTTTAATTATATCTTCTCCTCCTCCTATCAACTTCTCCTCTCTTTCCTCCTTTCCTTCCTCCAACGCATTGGGAGGCGACGTGATCGCTCGGCGGTGAAAGGCGCAGTTTCTGCGAAAGCCGCCGGGAAGCGCGGCGAGATGGGCATCTTTGCTCTTCTTTTGGGATGGGCAACTTTTTGGGGACTACCGAGTGGTGTGCATGAGGCCAGAGGTACAATCGGGAATGGATGTGAATCAAAGGACTATGGAATGGCTCGCCTGGGCACTCACGGCAATACGACAAATGAGGCTGTAAAGGGGGGTTTGGGCTCGACAATATTTTGAGGTGTGAGAAGGGCAGAGCAAAAGGAGGTTCGAAGTGAGGCTAAGGAATATGAAAAAGAGTAGATGGGCAGAGCGAGTGTTCCGTTATTTGTTTAGGAAGAACGTTGACACACAGTGGGGAAAAAGAACTATGAGGCTCACTGGTATACACGGCTGGCAGCGATATGGCAACAAAGAGAGTTAAGCGAAAAGTCAGAGTGGCGGAGAGGATTTGCTGGATGGCAGCAATGGGGAAAAAAGCGGCTCTCAGCAATTATCGAAAGGGAAAAAAAGAAATAAGGAGGGAGGCATTTTCTGATAATTCGAGGAGAAGCGTTTTACTGTTTGAAGCGAGATCGGGTTGCCTCAGAACACGTAGTTACAGACCTTATGCAAAAAAAATTGAAGGACACTTTGTACATTCCAAAGTGTGTTCGGCGAAAGCGTGTGGCCATTTCACTGACTATGCCATGTCTTTTATCTTTTACACTCTCAGTGGGATAACACACAAACCGAATGTGTGCGTGTTTTCTTTTTTAATTTTTTACCGCGAATCGCAGCGAGACGCGAGACTAATCTTCCTCTGTTCGCATGCGTTAGTATTTTCTCGCGCTTTGCGCATCGTGCAAACGCCATCCGCGTTCCAGCGCTTAAATTGACGGACCCTTTGTAAATTCGAAAGTGTACTCCGTGAACGCCTGTGTCCATTGAGACGGCGTCGGTCAGAATGATTGCAAACGCTGGGCACAGCGACGCTACGCAAGCAAAGCGCGAGCGCTGTAGAGTCCGACGCGACCGGCGTCCGTTTGCGCATCCCGGCGGCCACCTGGCTCCGTGCCAGAGCTCGGACAGACGGACGGACGGACAGACGGACGGACAGACGCACGGACGGACGGACGGACGGACGCCGGACGGACGGACAGACAGTCGGACGGACGGACAGACGGACGGACAGTCGGACGGACGGACGGACGGATGGACGGACGAGAGCATGAGACATTAAAGGCTTTCGCCTTAACAGCTGCCAACTAGCACCCCCCCCCCCCACCGGCGCATTACCACTATGTTGAAGGCTAAGCTCACTCCGCGTGTGCTCACACGGAGCGTACGTATCAACGTGTGGCTGCTGATTGGAACGACAATACCGGCACATTTTCGTGTGCCGCATTACTCAGATTGAGGTAATTGGGATGCTGAAAAAAAAAAAACGTTTTGCAGGAAACTGGCCTTGATGTTACTATATTTCCTCGCGACTGACGAGAAGCGGGATATCGTTCCGCTGCCGGCTACTGCTTTCAACTAGCGCCATGTTTACGTTCGCCGTTCTTAAACGCCATGTGACGACATCGGCACTCATCAGGCAATATTCTTTTGTGTAATGCCGGAACGGTGCAGTTTTCGCGCAGTGTGCTTGCAGGCACAGACAAAATGGCTTCGTGTGCGAGCTTCAAAGCTGCATCTCAGCTATTACTCACGTATGTACAGCCGCGGCCACGTCTGTGTAGAGCACGCGAGTAGCCGGTTTTTGCTCTGCGGGGCGACACCTTGAGGCAGTTTCGGGGTCTGACGTGGTCAGCCCGACTACTAGGCCCCGCATGCTCCTGACACACCACGTGAGAGCCCCAAACTGCCTCAAGGTGTCGCCCCGCAGAGCAAAAACCGGCTGCTCGCGCGCTCTACACAGACGTGGCCGAGGCTGTACGTCTGTGCTGCTATTGACAACATTACTTTGTTTGTTACACTGAGACAACAATGCTGGACAGGCAGCTCGTGCGCGTCATCAATTCTCAACGATTGCGCTAGAGCGTATTGTTTGCCCTTGGTTTTTGTTAGTGGAGTCAAACAAGGTGGTGTTTGGTGGGATGCTTTGCGCGCGTATTACTTCCCTATGCGTATTTTTCAAGCAATTCATGTACTATCACTGTCAAATTCAGAGGGGCGGTCCGGATGTCCTGGCTGCCCCACTCCCCCTTACTTTTTTTTTTTTTTTTTTGTAAATATCTATCCTAAGAAGAGCACATCACGTTATCCCAAAAGGTGATTTCCTTTCGGAAAAGCCCTGTGTCCATCCCTATGTGCTACAAACTGTTATCGTATATAGAACTGAAAAAAAAAAAGAACTACCCCATCTCCCGCTAAAGGGAACCATGTGTGGATGCGAAGCAGCGGGGAGATAATTAGCTTGAGCGGGAGGAACGTCGCCGCTCTCGTTTCACGGCAGTGGTCCGGGCGCTCATCGCGGCGCTGCGCAGAAGAGAGAATGAGGCGCGCGCGCTCCGTCATTTTCATACCGCGGAACTACCGTGGCGCCCCCCAGCGGAGTATGCAGCTGTCACACCACCTGTCGTTTGCGTTGCTCCGTAGAGGATTCCTAGAGGAAAGGACGGGGGGGGGGGACCGTAGGAGAGGACGTGCATGCGCTGTGGGACGCGTGAGCCGCTCCGTAGAGTAGATGATTCCAAGAGGAGAGAGGGGGGAGAGGACGCGCTGTGGGGATGTGGGACGCCGGAGCTGCTCCGTAGAGTAGAGTATTCCTAGAGGAGAGAGGGGGAGAGGACGCGCATGCGCCGCTCAGTAGAGTAGATGATTCCTAGAGTAGAGGAAGGGGGTGAGCGTAGGAGAGCACAGGGGAGGGGACGCGCATGCGCTGTGGGACGCCGGGGCAGCTCCGTAGAGTAGACGATTCCTAGAGGAGAGAAAGGGGGGTGAGCGTAGGAGAGAGGGGGGGGGAGGGCACGCGCATGGGCTGTGGGACGCGGGAAGGAGGGACGGACTAAGCCTCCTCCAAACACATGCAAGCAAGATCAAGGAATGGGGTCAACCTGGGCGACAGACACCACCTGCCTAGCCATTGCTAAGCAGCCGCTCTGCGCTCTCGGCCATGACTCTGATGACTGTGTTAGGGTTGACGGCCTGCATATTACTACAGTGTTCTGGTTCGCATAATGGGTGCTTCCCTACTTCATGAAAGTGGCCGGACGCGGGACGGGGGACGCGGGACGCGGGACGCGGGACGGACAGAGACCCGAGCATAAGATGCTTCGCATCTAAAAAATGATTTTCCGTCAAATCTGTTACATTCGATTGTGGGTGCGCTACCGATGCGCTGAGGTGGTTTCGCAAATGTTGCGTCGGTGACACTAAACTGCCTAGCTGCAAGGGATAAGGCGCCAATGGGCTTCGAAAGTGACTATGTGAACAGGAATATTCTTGGCGTGTCGTGTTATTTACGAGCACACTTTTCCTGTTCAATTTTCACGTGCGTGAGATGCGGACTTTTTTTATATTTCAATTGTCCGGTGATTCTACGCATAATATACGACGGTGTCTACTCCGCGAAATATTTTTATTTCAAAAATACAAAGAAGACAACATTTCATTTAAAAATAGATGCGCAAGACATCAGGTCGACAGCTCCTGCCCATTCTGAAATACGTTTTGAAATGAGTCAACATCACTTTCTGTCGCCATCGCTGTACCTAGCCGTGTCACGCGCTAAAGTATCCGCGCAACAATCCTACACTACACGCATGATATCCACAGCTAACAACGCTTTATCCGCTACATCGAAAACATACAGACAAAATTTATAACCAATCGCAAAGCTTCATTCTCAAAAACGACAGGTTTACATGTGACTAGGTGACAAACGCGTACCTTCTTGTTGTGAGGCAGCTTTTTTCACGGAATAACTGTCGACGTAATAACTAAGACACGCTGGTAACGTTTACAGGCTCTTACACGCTCGTCTGACATTTTTATGCCCGACTGCCTGCTATCAAAGCAGATACAAGCAAGAAGCTATAGCAGCGACAGCAATACAATTCGGACACAAGCCTCCAACATGGCGCCGAATCGGTAGCTTCGTCAAACCTCCGACAGATGGCAGCAATTTTGCATAAGTGGCGCGATTTTGTACGCATTCCAAATAAGAACGGGGGCGTTCCCGTTCTTAGCCTGGCTTAACGTCACAAACACGTGACTGTCGTGAGCGCACGTTCCGATCCAAGTCAAGCCGTCTGACAGCCATGATAATCCGCTTATCGGTTACGATCGGATTGTAATGGCTGCCAGACGGCTTGACTTGGATCGGAACGTGCCCTCACGACAGTCACGTGTTTGTGACGTTAAGCCAGGTTAAGAACGGGAACGCCCCCGTTCTTATTTGGAATGCGTACAAAATCGCGCCAAAGGTCTATAAAGCGAGATTCAGTAAAGAAGAAGAACAATGCACATGCTGTGGGGAACATAGATAGAAAAACGATTAAATGGGAAAAAAAGAAGGGTTAAGGAAGTGATGGAGCATGTTCTGATTGAATGTGGAGATATCTATCCAGGTGTACGCTTAGGCATGAGCCTGTATGAAGCCTTGTGTTTGAGGGACCACAATGGAAACATGTACACACCCGCGATAGAAATAAGTAAGAGGCGATTAGAGTATTGGTTAGAGAAAACTAGAGAGAAAGTACAAAAAATCATTAGTAGGAAAAATAAAGACATTTTGCCGCAGAGAGCAGAGAACTGGGCTGTGAATTAGTGTTTTTTTTTTTCTATAGTAAGATAGATGTAATCGAAGTAGACAATTGAGCCGTTAGGCCGACATAAAAAAAGGAAGAGCTTTTTATTCATTTGTCAATCCTGGTGGCACACTTGTCACCACCCCGTTATAAAGGGGACGCTCATAGTATCCATCTATCCATCCGAGCCCAGTACCTCTCGCATTGGAAGCGGATGCGGTAATAGACGCGAGGAACACCATGCCGAGTTTCTCGTATCTTTGTTCAAGGCATTTATTTACTTATTTATTTATTTATTCTTCTCTTTCTCTGCGTGCCCCCCCCCCCCCCTCCCACCGACCTTTGTTGTCTCAGCCTCTTTATTTCTTATTCGGGGACAACTGGTTGTCTTTTACCGCCAAAAGCGAGCCCATGCCTTAAATGCGCGAGCATCAACTGCGACCCGAGGACGGTCCACGCGGCGAGCAACGTTAAGCGAGAGCAAACGAAGCCGCGTCGTGAACCCGACACAGCACTTTAGCTTTGTGTCAGCATTCTTTTTTTATTCGCTCCATCTGGCGCGATAATCCAAGAGCGCAGCAGTAAAGGCACGGCGGCGGGGATGACCCACGGTGAGAGGTCGGGTCGCTTGAAAATTTGTAATGAAAATGCACCGCGGAGGATGGGAGGGAGGCGCACATCGCGGGTGAGGAAGGGTCGGTGCGTACGTACGTACACAGACAGCGCAGCAGCAGCGCTGTTTGCGGTCGTCGTGCATCGCCGAGGTGGCCGATTATTTCGCCGCCGCAGACAGAGGGCACCGCGGGCGAGACCTTGCCGAGCGCGGGGGCGTGGGAAAGCAGTCGGCTTCGCCTGCATGGCGCGCCGTCGTGTAGTACGCTCCTGCAGTTGTATGCGGCGACACTCGTCCACGCCGCATGTGGAGGCTCCAACGACGTCTCTTCCGCTCAAATTTCTCTCTCAGCCCTACATCCTCTCGTCGGTTTATTTATTTATTTATTTATTTATTTATTTATTTATTTATTTATTTATTTATTTATTCATTCATTCATTCATTGTGTTTGTTTACTGTCCGACGTCTCTCCAACTAGGGTTGCCGTTGGTGGCTACTTTGCGCCAAATCGGCTTCTTTTGGACCCCGTTGGCGACGAAAATTTCCAGTGGGCGCCATGGCTCTTTTTTAAACATGTGGTTTTACTTCTTCAAAATGGTTTTATTTATTCATCAATAGTAAATACTCTGCTCATAATACCGCTTCGGCTCTATTTGGCTAGAAATTCGGCGAGAATATTAAATGACGTGGCTACTTTGGCTACTTTTGGCGTTAGTGCTGGCGCCTTTTTATGTCCACCCAACGGCAACCCTGTCTCCAACGAAGTGCTTCGAACCTACAGAATTACTGTACCAACGAAGCGGCACAAGTGGAAGCGAAAGAGGAAGACAAGTGGTTGGATATTACTCCTATACTTTCACGAAGTCGGAACAAAACTACAGCACGACTGAAAAGGAGGCATTGGTTGTTGTGTTAGCGATTAGGTATTTTCGATCGTACCCAGAAGGCGCGAAATTAAAGCTGTTCACTGACCATCAGGCGCTTACCCATTTGCTAAACGCTTCTCAACCGAAAGGCCGAGTTGCTCGATGGATAAGTGAAATTGAACAGCTTGATTTTGAGGCGGCACACAGAAGCGGGCAAGATTTGTCAGACGCTGATGGCCTTTCTCGACTTCCCATTGTAAGTAACTGTACGGACGACGAGAGGGTGAACTCACTTCAAATATGGGATGGCACCGAGAAGTTCATGTATGTAGACGGAAAATTTCGCGTACCGGATACTCTGAGAACAAGACTTCTTGACCTTTATCACGACGGTCCAGAGTCAGGAGGGCATGACTGCTTCTGGTGAACACACTACAAAATGAGCAGAAGATTTGCGTGGCCCGGCATGAAGAAATATATTAAATGCGAATGCATTTCTTAGCCGGGCTATGTGAGGCGTCCGGCGTTGTCCGCGGCGGCGTCCGCGCGCCGGCAGGTGTTATCTCTCCGCTCTCACTCCCTCTCCCATAGCAACAGCTGCGGGCGCGCGCGCTTATCCTCGCCCCTAGCAACCGGAGCATGTGGTGCGAGAGAGTGTAGGAAAGGGTAGGTGCAGTGCTTCGCCGCTCCTTCTCTCGCCGTTCGCTCTCTCTCCTCCCTGCGCCCCACTCTCCCGTCCGCTCACGCCTCACTCTCGACCGTTCGCTGGCTGGGCGCCTCTCAAGACGATGGCAGAAGTCGGTGAAGGCGAAATCTCTCGGCGCAAGAAATGCATTCGCATTTCCTCACGATTCCCTTCGGGGGAGGTGGGGGGCATTTTTTAGCGATTACGTTAGCTCTTGTCAAAAATGTCAACTGAACAAAGCAAAATATAAGCGGAAGACAGACAGCATGATTTTTCCACCTCATTCAAATGTCCCGTTTGAAACTGTACATGTTGATTTCGCTGAAGTGGAGAAGAAAGGCGAAGGAGTGAAGAAAACGAAATCCTTTACAGTGTGCATTGATGAATGCTGAAGGATGCCAGCTACCAAGCCAGGAGAAGAAAATGCTGATGCTGTCATATCTCTATTGAGCAGAGACATGTTAAAGGGGTGAAGGTGAAGTGCGTTGTGTCCGACAATGGACCCGCATTCAAGAGTCAGGCATTCGCAAAGTGGGCAAAAGAGAGAAACATTACCCTGAAGTTCCCAGCCCCATACCATCCATCAGCTAATGGACTAGCAGAGCGGGTCATCCGAGATATGAAGCAATACATAACCATGTTATCCAGGATTCACAGGAGGATGGAAGTGTTGTCTGCATGCAGCTGTGTCGCACCACAATAGATCTCATGCGAGCACTCTGGGATGCAGTACTCGATATGCCGCCTTCGAAGAACCTGCTTATTTGCCTGCTTATGACGCGCTAGGCATATCAGGGAAGCTTCACTTGAAGGAAGCGAAGAAAATTTCAGGAGAGCAAGGCAAGCACATGGAAGCGATGAAGAGAGGATTTGACAAACGCCATAACACAAATATTCCCTCAATCGCACTAGGCGACGTGGCTCTGGCCCGAAAAGATATCGGTGGTCCTAACACAAAACATGTGGGTCCGTTTAAATTGGTGAAATTGGCCACAAACGAAGAAGTACTGAAGACCACCGGCTACACGACGCAAAACGGTGCGTTGGAAATAGCAGCCATTGGCAACGTCATCCCCTATTTGCAGCGGACGGATGAAACAAAGCGTGGGAGAGTGTAGTGAGCCCGGATCACGGAGGACAGATCTGGTGGGAACGGGTGGAAGACGAAGAAGAAAAATAAACAGATCGTGATTTGGGTCTGTGCCCCGTTGTCGTGGAATGTTAGAATTTATACAAGTCATTTTGCAGTAGAGGTAGTCAACTGCATACTTTTATTTTTGATTTTATTTTATTTACATATACTGCAACCTCAAAGGAATTTCAGCAGGGTGGAAACACAATATATAATGATACAAAACCTTGAAGCAGCGAGAGAGAGAGAGAGAGGTTTATTTACAGAAAGGCAGAGAGGTCGGCCAGAGCGATAGCATGCTCTAGCCTGCTACTCTACACCGGGGGGAGGGGAAAGGGGAGGGAAAAGAGTAATGAATGAAGCAGCGAAGTGCTAGGCCTCTAACTGGAATTACCGTAGCACACTCCGAGAAAAAAAAAAGGAGAGTCATTTGACCCTTTTTTCAGAGTTCTGGCTTGGCACATATGGCTACCCGAAAGGAGTAACACGTGCTGCTTTCTTTTTTTCTTTTTTTTTTTTGTTTTTTTTTCTTTGAGTATGCTTAGAGTGCAGACGACGCTTCGTTTTCCTATCCACCTATTTCGGCACGCTCTCCCATGGTCCGTATACTTTTACTGGCGGCTGTACACGACGAAGCTTGCGCATGTATCGCTGTTCTCCTCAACTCGCCGCGCAGCGTCTGACGCATCGCACAAGCGTGCGCCGCGGTTGAGCCATTAAGTAAACGTTTGGATGCGGCAGTTTTGAGAGCTTCGCGCGAGAACTGAGAGCCCGCCGGCCAGATTGTGATTACGCGATGTTCTGCGGCCAGTGCATGACGAATCGCGTGGACATTACTCCTGCTCCACGCCGACAGACGTCGCTAAACTCGGAAAACGTCGCGCCGGAGAGACACGAAACGTTGCTCGAAGAACCATTAGAAGTCGGACTTGTAAAGCCTGCCGCCCTGATGTGGGCGATCCGCCTTTTGTTCGCGGGCCGAAGAGAGTGGCTCGAAAGTCGTAAAGGGCGTTCCCGAACCCCGGTGACCTTTTGAAAGGTCAAGGTTCAATGCTAGGAGGAGTCTTTGGTTGTTTAATTATGGTGAAGCGGGCTTTCTAAGTGAACGTGTGGCAGAGGCGCAAGTTTCAAATTTGCCCTGACGTGTCGACGCATCCACGCTGGAGTCGACCGAAGGGAAAGGCAGTCAAGCCGGACTAACAGTGCATGATAGTGAGGTACACGAACTACGTTTGTCATTGTTATGATAAAGAAGTGGAAGTTGACTTCTGCACGGGTCAGTCCCGCATTATGCATGTCTATAGCTAAGAGCGGCTACAATTAGAGCTGCTGAGGTATCCGAACAAAATATGGCCTGGAGGTGAGGGGGGGGGGGGGGGGGGGGCTGAAAAAAAATTTCACCTAACCTTGTCATTCGAAAGAATGCCTTTCCCACATCTAATATATAGGTCATATCCGCAGGAGATTTGATGTAGGTTTCCAGAAAGACATCGCTACCGATCTGCATATTGACTAAAATTCTGAAATAGAGTTTTTGTTCTACGGTGACGTTTCAACACAGTGACCGCATGGGAGTCCTCACGAAAGAAATGCTTGAGACCACTGTTGTCTATGTATGTAACCCGAATAAAGCGTTATTATTCGCAATAGGCCAGAAAATAATTCGAGTAACATTTCGAAAAGTCGCGAAAGTTTATCCTCGTGAAACCGCGGTCCACATCTTTCAGACCCTCGTTTTCGGCGAACGCATAAGGAACCCTGTGAGTTATTTAGCTGTAGATACGTTTGTTGTGGGTGCGTTCGACTGCATTCCTTACACAAAGAAAGAAAGAAAGAAGAGAGAAGGAAGGAAAGAAAGAAAGAAAGAAAGAAGGAAAGAAAGACAGAAAGAAAGAAAGAAAGAAAGAGAGAAAGAAAGAAGCAAAGAAAGAAAGAAAGTGCGGTAATACTGACAACTTATGTTCGGCTAGTTGGCATTCTGACATTTAACTCATCACAACGAGCGCAGCGGAACGGGTCACTATCGCTTCTACAAAGACGGAAAATCTGAAACTTTCCTATATGTGGCCCAACTCACGCGCGGCGTCCTTCATAACCTACTGTTGCCAGATTTCCTGGACCGCTAGAAGGCAGAAATCCTAACGCACGGATTGATAGCCTGGGCCATATTATTTGACCCGGTCATAAGAGCTGCCAGCTGCGGTGATCAGCGGCTACGCTGCTCGGCTACTGACCCGAAGGTCGCGGGTTCGATCCCGGCCGCGGCGGTTGCTTTTTCGATGTAGACGAAATACTGGAGGCCCGTGTACTGTGCGATGCCAGTGCACGTTAATGAACTCCAAATAGTCGAAATTTCGGGAGCCTTCCACCACGGCGCCCCTCATAATCATATCGGGGTTTTGGGACGTTAAACACCAGATATTGCTATTTGTTAGTCATAACAGATAAGTTTTTTTTTCTCGATATGTATTTGCCCTTAGGACATAATGCTGTGTGTGCACGTGTGTGTTATATGTGTCTGTGAGTCGTGATATGTATGAATTGAAGGAATGTTTTGTGGAATTCATTATCCTGTATCCAGCGGTCATCGCTGGACGCGGCAGTGTAGCGCAGGCCGGTCTACAGAAGGAGGCGGGAGCGGGCAGATGGTAAGCGCGGACATGTCAGTATTAGATGGTACGCATCTGCTTGCATCACTGGAATAGAGCAGTGCAGACACGTAGCACCCAGTAGTAAATGCGACCAGTTCCACGTTGAGATAACAGGCGGTGTGAGGGCCACCCCTGCCCGAAGCCTCCTAAGCACGACTTCCGCCGCCCTAGTGAGATGAAGGGTGAGGGAGCAGACACATGGTGGGAACATGAGCATGTGCATGTGCGCTCTGCCGGGAAAAATTTTTACAGGCTCGGAGTGAGTTGAGGCATTGATTGTGGTAAGTGAATGGATGGAAGATCTGGACTAGGAGGGCAGTGCGCCTGCTGCTCAGCAGAAATGTTGTGAGGGTCCCCAGCGTGGACTTGAATCCAGCGAGGATTTATTTATTTATTTATTTGGTCTGTCTGTCTGTCTGTCTGTCTGTCTGTCTGTCTGTCTGTCTGTCTGTCTGTCTGTCTGTCTGTCTGTCTGTCTGTCTGTTTGTTTGTTATACATACTGCCGCGCAAAGTGTGCTATGGCAGGAGTGGGTATGCAAAGATACGCGGAATTCTATCAGCAATGCAACAGGTAAAATAATATACAAGGAAAAAACTGAACAAAATGTGATGAATGTGAATGAAAATAGAACAAAAACAATGCAACTCAAGAGCTAACACGAAATGGCAAATAGACGAGGATATGTTACAGATGCATGTCATGGATGTCGGCTACGAAATTGGCCGATGGGCGTGAACGAACAGAGCCAGGTAAAGAAACACAAATCATAACCTTGATGTAAGTAGCTGTTGTTACCATTCATCACGTATATGGCCTCGCACATTTCCGTCGCTTTGCAAACCTTCTTGAGTTCTTGAATTGAACTGAATTCGTTCGCAGTAATTCAGAAAATGCTCTTTTCTTTCCTTCTTATTTTCAGGGGGGTCTTTCGGTCGCAGTTTCCCAAAGCCCCCATACGCAGTCCAAATTCGCGCAAGTCCGCTCTCTGCACGCCCGGCCGTCGCTTCGCCTTCGTCCGCCACCACCCCTCCGCAAGAATGCGCGCATCAACATGTGCCTACGGGTCTCCTGTCAACACGAGCCGCGTCTCCGACGCGACGACTGCTGAAGCGTGCGTAGTAAAAAGACGGGACCCACCACCGCCTCCGCCTCCGAAGACTTCCGGTCTCACGAGAACGGAGGGATTTTGTTTTTCCGGTGGCGGCGGGAAAAACTGTTGAGAGGTCTCGACCCGTACGGGTCAGAACCACACGCACACATGCGCACGCACATGACAGTGGGCTTTAACGCCGTCGACTCAAGTATCCCCCCAAGACCAACAGCGTGGCAGCCCGGATGTGTAGTGCGTGGGTATACTGCAACGCACATGCAACGGCAGTGCGCGACTTTCATCTTTGTTATTTGTTCGTGCTTAGAAGACGAGTCGCTGTTTGCTCTAGCTGTTCCACTATCAACGAAGGAGGGGGGGGGGGGGGCACGAACGCGGTGGAGCATGGGAGAAAACGCGTCCCTAGGAACTAGATAGACGACGACAGCGACGATGATTTAAAGCCCTTATCTAACCCCCCCCTCCCTCCCCCCCCTACCTACACACAACACTGCGACTGCTGTTCGAGCAAAACTTAGAGCGCGAAAAGGAAGACGCAGGACAAGGAAAGAAATAGACACACCCCACTACGAGCGCTCGCGGTGCGTGTATTCCTTTCCTAGCCCTGAGTCTTTCTTTTTCGCACTCTATGTTTTATTCCGATATGCCGTACCAACTAGGCCACATATCCATACCGTCTTCTGAGGCTCCTCTAGCCTCTAGAAAATATTCTTAAAAGACAGTGACGCGCTTGCTGTCGCAAGCGCCCCCGCCTGACGTCTACGCGCATTTTTGCGGATAATGACCAGAGTTGGGGATGAACCCCCCTACCTCCCCCCCCTTCTTTTACTGAAGGAAGTGTACAAAGTGCAGCGAACGTAAATATGGCGAGCTGCTTCCTGCACTGCTGACGATGCGAGCGGCAAATTCACACGCGTACTCTTGTGGATGTCGCCTCCTTCACTGCCCCTCTTCGAAGCGAAATACAAGCTTCTGTTCTTATCTGAGGCACGCGATGAGACAATTCCTAACATCACCGCCAAAGATAGAATTTGATAAGGCAATTGATTCCAAGCGCTAATAATAATAATAATAATAATAATAATAATAATAATAATAATAATAATAATAATAATAATTGTTGGTGTTTTACGTCCCAAAACAACGATATCATGATGAGGGATGGATGGATGAATGGATAGTTGGATGAATGAATGAATGGATGGATGGATAGATAGAAAGAACTTTATTTACGTCCTGTACAGGGTGTTGCCCCCCTGCCTGGCTAATCCCGCGACAGGACCGGGAGGTCAAACCTCCTAGCCCTGTCACGGGCGCACTGGACAGCCAGGACTTGGGGGGATATGATCGTCGGACTTGATCTTTCCTGCAAACCGTTCCCGGGAAATACCAGGTCCAAGCGACCCACACTCCTAGAGCATATGCTCGAGAGTGCATATGCATGCACTATCGCAATATGCACTCTTGCAGGCCTTTCATATAGTCCATAATGGCTCACAGCACACTGACACAAGGACTTGGTCCTTGTGTCAGTGTGCGCTGTAAGCCATTATGGATCTTCAACAACTAGCCCGGTGAAAAACCTTGCTTGCATATAGTATTCTTGTCTTTTAGGTCATATTGTTATTTTGCCCGTGCCGGTGAGTAATAAGTGTTGTGGGTCCGTAGTTGTCTAAGTGTGACCGCTTGTGCTCCATTAACTCTAATGCGAGCGGGTGCGCCTGTACTGGAGGGCTCCGGAAACTCCGACTACCTTCTTTTGACGCGCACCTTCAATATGGGCACATGGGCCTCCATCTTTTCGCCTCCATCGAAATGCGGAGGTCGCGATTAGATCCCGCGATCTTGGGGTCAGCAGTAGAGCACCACGACCACCGCGGCGGATAGATAGCAAGCGATTCACATCATTTGTTCGCATTGGATGGCACGAATTTGGCTTGTATGGAACTCAATCGGCTGAGGATGCCAAAGTACGACATTCCCAGGATGGGACATCTGTAGGTGACGCCATTTCTCTGCGGCAGCCACGGCGTCCTGCCATAACTGAATGGGAAATAGCCAAAAAAACAAAAACAAAAACATATCTCTTGAAAAAAAGTGAGTTATCAAAAAGAAAAAAAAGAGAACTCCGGGTTCAGTACAGCAGAGACATACTGGAACATTTTGGTAAAATTGCATTATCGCAATACAAAGTGTGTGGCTTCTCACGACAATTGAACACCGCCCATTAGAAACACATGGGCCCAGTGTTGTATGCGTTACCGAAAAAAGTAACTAAATACGTTACTCGTTACTCTAACAAAAAAGGAACGCGTTACCGCCCTACGTTACCTCCAAAAAAGGTAACGCGTTACCGTTACCGTTACCGAAAAAAAGTAACGGACGTTACCTCTGCCGTTACTCCGCAATTATAAACTTTAATCAATCTGTCTTTGATGCAGGAACCCACAATAAGAATATTTTAAATCTCAAATTTATGTTTCACATGAAACATAAAACCCATTAACCCAAAATCCTCATTTAACGAGAATTATTTGTACAAATGTACCGGACCTTAGAAATGTTACACGTGATAGCTACTGAAACTGTGGTACATGATAAAGCCATTTTTCTCAATGCGATATTTTACACAACATGACATTCAATCATCCGCGCTATCGGCAAAGAAAGCATCACTGAACTCTCAAGAAAATTACAGTAATTGGCCTTATTCCGGGTCTAACAGCACCTTTTGGTGCACAGTGCCATCGCGTTTTGCCTACCAAAAAGTATGGCGCGTGCATTATCGACGCCGGCGCGCATGCGCAGACTACCTACGCGAAAAAGGCGCATTCTGACGGTGTGCTTGTACTAGCAAAATAGATGCGAAAATTTTGTAGTAGTAAAGAGATGCTTTACTAGCCAAGTCACGGAAAAAATTGTGTGCATAAACCTTTTTGTTCACTTAAACCTGTATAATTATCGCAAAGAATTGCGGGCGGTTATGTGAGCGTGTTCAAGATTAGCCTTGCTCGCTCAGGACTTCAATAACCAAAAACGTAGTTGCCGTTGCAGAGAGATAGAAGCAAAATTTGTTTTGAAAACTAAGTTTCTAAATGATATCAACTTTGTGCAACTATTATGTAGCAACTATAATGAAATGTCGCATATTTAGACAGTTTTCAAAAAATAGTTTTCTTCGCTTTACAAGTTTCAAACAATGTTACTTTACTCTTTGCTGCGCACACATTTGATACACAAAATGTTTTCTTTGTAACGGTAATATTTTCATGTTACATCGCCGTGAACTTTCGAGAACGACAGGTAGTGAAATCGGTCCCTCTGCATTGAATTTTATGGCTACTGGGTGGTATGTGCATAAAATAATAAATACTTAATCAAATCTAAAATATTCATTTTGGGATCCGCGTCGATCTCTCGTGAAATCACCCGTTTGCGATAACAATGGTTAAGAGAGTAACTGAGGTTATGTTCGCCGTGTGGCTACCTGTAAGGTTAGCCGTAATCGTAATTAGCTCAACCGTAGTTAAGGCTGTTTGTGTGAAAGCGGTATTAATGTGCTTTGATTGAAACAGAGGCGCCAACCAAGATAGCGAGTCAAAAAAAAAAACTTTTTTTTTTTTGCGTTTCAAGAAAAAATGTCGACGCTTCGCGTCCCACTCGTATTCTGTTTAAGGGTTTTTCTTCCTTCAGTGGGGACACACCTATTCTCCATGATGTGCAGAATTCCGTTGAGGCAGCCTCTCGATAGGCAGCGCACCTGTAGACCAGCTGAAGTTACCGGCCGTCTCCTGGATGGGCCAGGATTCCACAAAAAGCCGCTTTTAGTCGGCAACGCGGGACTTGTCAAATTCGATACGGTGATCGTTCGCCAAGCTATGCCTAGCGAGTGTACCTCTTGACGCTCGAAGTTGAGGACATCCTTTTTATGTTGCCGCAGCCTCCCGGGGCAGTTCTTTTCTCGCCCTCGTACCAAGCGTCACAATCAGCGCGTGGTACGGAGTAAACGATCCCATGCGCTTTCCCTTCGGGCAGCCTGTCTTTCGGGCAAGGAAAGGCGCAGGGGCCAGCAACCCATTTCCACGAAAAGCATGTCCGTACAGTTTCTCATGGCGGATTCCACGGCTTTCTTCAAGTTTTGACATGGAGTCGGCGCGTCGTGAGAAATTCGTACCCGCGATTCCCACAAACAAAAGCGATTTCCCCGCGCCTCTTTGTCCATGCCTGGCAGGCCGACGGCAATCCGACGCTGCGACAAAAAAATTCGGCGGGGCGAGCACTGGGAAAATGGAACCTACAAGATAAAAAAGTAACGAGTAACTTAACGCCTCACGTTACCGAAAAATTGTAACGTAAGTACGTTACCCGTTACAGTTCCGAAATAGTAACGAGTACGTTACTAAGTTACCGAAAAAAGTAACGCGTTACCGGTAACGGCGTTACTTGTAACGCGTTACCGACAACACTGCATGATGGGCCCCATTGTAAAATGTTAAACACTCTGGGAAGCCACGCTGTTTGTGGCGCGACACTATAATTTTAACATAATGTTCAAATAAGTATCCGCTGTTAGAAGTGGGAGTAATTTTTGGTAACTAGCATTTTTCGTCCGATATGATCTTTCTCGCCAACTTCAGGTTCAGTTACGGCCGGCTACCGCTGTCACCAACGATAGATGGCGCTACGTGCGCACGTCCCCAAATCCTGGTCCGTTTTCACCTGTTCTCTCCTTAGCGTTAGCCACTAAAGGAACTGTCAATCCTTTTCTATACTTAGAAGAACGGAGCGTTGGGCGAGTTGGTATTGCATTGTGAATGGCATTTTGCGCAAAAAAGACACGAACACGAAGGGAAGAAACCACGAGACAAGCGCAGAATAACAACTGAAAGTTTATTCATGTATGTTTTTCTGACAACATATGTGTGTTTTTCTGACAATAAACTTTCAGTTGTTAGTCTGCGCTTGTCTCGTGCTTTCTTCCCTTCGAGTTCATGTGTCTTTTTTGAGCAAAATGCCATTCACATTTTCTATACTTTACCCTCATTACAATGCAGCTGCCGAGGCCTGGAATCGAACCGTTGCGCACGAGCTTGACCCACAGCGACGACACGCGGTGCGATCGCCAACAATACGGTGACCGCACAGGTTGTCGCCGATTACCTGTAAAGCCTTGAACCCACGCTAGAGCGCACAGCTAGACCGACGATCTGCTTGTTAGGCGATAAACAATCAAGGCAGCTTCGCACAAGTGGTGCCAAGCCTGAAGGAAGTGCGCAGCTGGGTGACCTTCCTTGTTTCTCTTCGGTTTTCTCTTTCTTTCCTCCTCTTTCTTTTTTTTTCTCTTTTCCGTTTTTTTTCTGTCTTTCTTTCTCTCTTTATTTCTGTTTACTTCTTCCTTTCTCTTTCTTGGTCTTCCCATTTTTTCTCTTTCTTTTTCTATTTATTTCTATTTATTTCTTGAACTCTCTTTATATAGTTCTTAATCTTTCTATTTTTCTTACTACTTTTTCCCTTTCTTTCCCTCTCTTTCTGTTTATCGCTTCATTCCTTTTTTTTATATACGTAGTTCTGTCTGCGTTACTCCAAGCGACGACAGCATACGACGCCACGAAAGTGCTCCGCACTTATCCTTATCAAGGCGCTCCAAGAACAAGAGGAAGAAATCGTCTCCTTGGCGCGAGCGCGCGCTCAATATGCTACAGATGGCTATGCCATTCGTGGTTTTGCCTGCGTTACGCCAAGCTACGACAGCATACGACAGCCCGGGCCCCTACACTCTAAGAAATAATCGAGTAAAAAGGGTGTCTTTTTGCTGCACAACTATAATCGTCATCTACCCCGCGTACTTTCCTGGCGTTACGTCCCGGCACTTCCCGGTCACGAACGCCGCGCGCGTTATCAGCGTGACATAGCATTCTTGATAGGAATGTGCCGAGAGCCGGGTTTTCAAGAGAGGAAACGTGAGCAAGCCAGATGACGATTATTGTTGTGTAGCAGAAATACTCCCAAAATACTCGACTTTTTCTTAGAGTGTTGTGTAGCAGAAATACTCCCAAAATACTCGACTTTTTTCTTAGAGTGTAATGGGGCTCTGCACTTAAAAGTAGTAACATAGATGGCACAAAGATAGGCCACATTTCGGAGCTGTGACGCTCAACGCTGAAAGTCTGTACATATTGCCAAAGGATGTGCACACGTATAAGTACACTAGCTTTTCTTTTTCTTCGTGCTTTTTTTTTACCCTCATCGAAATGCCGCCGGCGTGGCAGGGAATTCCACCCTCGCCTTCGTGCTGTACATCCCCGGAGCACCATTGCACTTAATTAGGTGTCATTATATGCTGCGATTAGAGTAGCCTAATTGTGTGCATGCTATCTATCTATCTATCTATCTATCTATCTATCTATCTATCTATCTATCTATCTATCTATCTATCTGTCTATCTGTCTGTCTATCTGTCTGTCTGTCTGTCTATCTGTCTGTCTGTCTGTATGTCTGTATGTCTGTCTGTCTGTCTGTCTGTCTGTCTGTCTGTCTGTCTGTCTGTCTGTCTGTGTAGTTCCGTGCCTTATTGTCAGCTTCGTGTCGGTTATCTGTTCCGGATATCTGTTCCGATTAACCTTCCTACCGTTCGATCCTTTCAACTCTTCCCCCCCCCCTATTTCTCTCTCTAGGGTGTTGGGATAGCACAAAAATTATTGCTTGTAAGGTAGGGAGGTGGGCGAGCTGTAAACGATGCATACTTGGATGCAAATAGTACCGCTTATCCGGAATGGCAGCAATCTGACAAACGCGAGCATCCAACATTCGTCAAAAACCAAACTGACTCGAGCCGCACGCGGCGGGCAGTTTCGCAGCCTCCAGCCCGTTCACGAGACGCAAGCTCCGGCAACTATCCCACCCGCCAGCTACGTTCGTACAGGAACAACTCTAACACCCATCGATCTTAAAGGCATCCTGGAAACAGGCCATCGTTTTATATTCCCGGAACGTCTTCGAATCGAGTTACGAGAAGATCGGCTGACGCAATAGGCGCGCACGCAGTTTTAAATAGGAAGAAAAACCGGAACCAACGTAATTACGCCGAAATCATCGCGCGCAGTGTAAACAACCGCGGGAGCTGTAGGCAGGCCTGTCGCCTCGGCAGGAGCATTACAGATAGAGGCTGCTATAGTAGAATCTACGTGCAGCAGCTGGTTGAGCGGCAGCGGCTCCGGCTACGTTCGACTAGAGACGGATGCCCGTCCGTCACGGATCAGCGCGTGCGCTCGAGCTTTTGTTCGTTCCAGGAAAAAAAGCCGGGCAGCACTAAGCGGGCGCTGGACAAAGGGAGACAACAAATTAAAGAGGCGCTTTCATCTTTGAAGGCCCCTTGTTCCGAGCCACTGGAAAGATGAACCTGAGAAACGAGTTTTTTTGTGAAGTTGAGAAGGGAGTAGCAGGAGCCGGGGGCGGACAAGCAGTGACAGAACGGAATACTTGACTTCTGTGGGCGTCGAATTTCGTTAAAACCCGCCGGAGGTGAATGACACAGTGATTGGCACGTGCGCACGGCTTACCTTGGAGTTAGCTTCCGTCGTGCAAATTGAAGGATAAAATAATAACGCGCCCTTTTCATTGTGGTGGAAAACCGTCGACTAAGGGGGGATGTCATTGGCAGAGGCGTCAGTCACGGTGGGAGGGGAAGGGAGACGACGCTATAGAACGCAGTCACTTGTGTGCCAACAATACTTTTCGCACGGTTTTCAGGATGAACTTGTTCGAAGTTGGCTATCATTCTGTTCGTTTGATGTGCACTTGTCTTCCTCCTTTTTTTTTTTCTCTCGCCATTGTATTCTTGCATAACAACGTAGGAATGATAACTACGTCTTTTAACAGCGACGCTGTTTAGCACATAGTCCCGTGTTTATCCCGTTCCAAAGAACTATCATCATAATCATAAACGGGTGCGCGCCACAGAAACTGGGTAAATCCCGCTATTCACCACAGGTCCACTAAAAATGAAGACAGCAACAGTTAGCCCAACGAATGGCTGCGAAGCGACGGCGGCGAGCTGAAGACATCGAGTACGTACAACGAGAGAATACTAGAGAGCGGGAAAGGCAACTGCGGCTGGGTGAAGACCCCGAAGCTATGGGAGGCCTACGCCAACGACGACGTGCCCGTGCCGTGTCTGTACCTGTCTGCGGCTTGACTCGCGCCTCTCTGCGCTGAGAATCGAAGTAGAAACAACCTGGCATCACCTAGCAACGACCTAGAGGCTAGAAGCAACCTAGAAACAACCTGCATCACCTAGCTAAGCCCTAGAAACAAGAAGCAACCCGGTTAGTCTTCAGAACCGTGCAGTTTCGCCGTTTCAAGCCTGTCGCGGCTTAGTGCGATCTTCGCCAATTTTTTTACATGTCACTCTTTTTTGCGCATGATACACCCGGGACTACACGAATGCATGTCATCTATGTAGAACTTTCAGTAGTCTCTTTCACTTAGTGACAGCGAACAGGCCGCCATGTGAAGCGCAGTCAGCGAACCTGCTCACCAATGCTAACCCGAGGGTCCACTGATGACTGGAGCACCAAGCAAAGCGGGGAGCTGACCGCCATGGCATCATGGGCTAAAGGAGTCGTTCACCTAAGCGACACATCACAGAACAGAGTAAAACAACCTTATTGAAATCGAGACCAGAAAGTACTTCAAGGGAATATTGAGGCTTGCGGTGATGACAAACCGCTTGACAGGAAATGTCGCTCTGACAAACTATTTCTCATTTGTTGAAGGAATAACTTGAGAACTGGATGGGAATAGCCCTTCAGTCCAGAACTTTGCCGGTTTCAGCTCCCCGACCGTCCCCTATTAAAGGCCCGCAGGCGCTGAGGGTCCGAATTGGAACGCTGGGTCTCCAACCGTTCCACAGTTTGCATATTGTTTGGATGACGTACAAACGTTGGCCGGCATTGCCTGCTTAAGGAACATTCACTTGAACATCAGCAACTCTAGACCTTCACTCTTCATCCGAGGGGAAAGCAAATCTCGTGGACTATCCACGCCCCCCCCCCCCCCTCCCCCCCCGTTTCTTCGAATTTCACTCCTCCTTTAACAACACCAAAATCTTTTAAAACGAAAAAGCTTCTGTAAAGTGCTGAAGCGAAACGCGCCTTCCGCGAGTGCATCCGCATTCGGGGTGCCACGCATCTTCGACTCACATAAGCACCTCTCCATCTATTCATCCCCGGTAAAATAAGGCAAGGGCGATCACCGTAGTTATATCGAAGGTCATTCTATCTTTCGAGTTTCCAGGAAGTGCGTACAAAAGATTACAGTTGGATCTTTACCTCTGGGTCATGGCTTGCGGCATCAGATGTGTCCCGCACGCCTCTTACTGTGTTCCGCACAATAAGCGGATAATCTAAGAGTAGTAAAAAAGAGAAGGGTAGCGCGTGTATACGTATATGGACACTACGGGGTCTCGCCTCCGGCTTTTGAATGCATTACCTTGAACTACAAAGGAGCGTCAATGATCCGCGACCGCGGATTACGCGTTCCGGAATCGGCCAGCTATATACTGGCCAGCGATCGGAGGAATCTCTGGGAGGAATAACTGCCTCTGCACGCGCATAACATCCGCATTCCTCCGTCATGCACGCTTTTCTTCACTTGTGTCATTCTCTTCACCTGTAGCTTTTAAAGGGACACTAAAGCGAAACAATGACTTGGTTTAGATTGACAAACTGCACTCTGAGAACTCTAATGTCATATGTTTCACTATCATAAGTTCATTATTAGCGGAGAAAATCAAGGTTGAAGTTTGATTTTTAAATTTGGCGCCGATATCTGCACGCGTGACGTCAGAAATTCCAAATGTATTTTTCGTATTTTCGGGACATTGGTTCGATGAAATTTTCTGAAACTTCGTATGCTAGGTCTATGGCACCCCCAAATGACAATGCACCTCATTTTTATCGATTAGAAGCTACGTAGGATTTCAGTAGACGCCTTCACGATCTATGACGTCACGGTGTTTGGTGCGGGAATCTCAAGGTGGCGTCTCCACCCGCATTTTTCTTTCGCGACAGCCTGACCCCACTTTAGGGGGTCAGGCTGTCGTACGCTGTTATCGCTGTTCGGCGTAACGCAGGCCAAACCACATATAGGATAGCCAGCTGTAGCACATTGAGCGCGCGCTCGCGCCAAAGAGAAGTCTTCTCGCGCTTGTTCTTCGAGCGCGAAAAGACTAATCATACCCTATAATCATACCCTATAATCATACCCTATAAAGTGGACGGAGGGATGAACGCCACCGCAGCTCAGTGGTACAGCATCGGACGCGTTATTCGAAGGTCGCAGGTTCGGTCCCTGCCGGTAGCAAGTTATCTTTTCGGCCACTTTTCTTTCTTCCCATTCACATTACAATTACTTCAAATCACATCCCGTATACTTTCCTTGGCATCATTGTCTGTTAGTTCTCATTAATATTGGGTTAACACTGTGTTTCGTCGCGCTGCCCAAGCGAATCTCGGAGGCCAGGTAGAAAAAAGCTCGTAGTTGAGATTCGTTCCGCCAGGTGCCACAACGATCTCAGCTGCTCAGAATCTTTCAAAGAACTCAATCAAACAATTACGATTAAATGTCCTCACAGCTTAATGGATTTTACATTGCGTAAGCTTATGCTCCGATATCAGATATATGCAATTAACATATCTTGAACCAGAAGCACCGGGTTTTATTTCTTAGAAGTCTTGTTCTGAATAACCGGAAAACCGGAAGCATGCGCTTGACCGGAAGTGTTTGGAAGAGAATGAGGAGTGTCCCTCACAGCTCGTGCCACTAGCAAGGGGTGTTTTATTAAATGGTATTGCGGATTTCCAATGCTTCTGTATCAAGCTGCCTCCCTGTAGGCAAATAGCTATTAAGGCGCAAGCCTTAAATGCCACATGAAACACGAAGCTTCAACGCGAGTGATGCAAAAAAAAAAAACAATCAACACGTTATTGGGTCATCATATGACGTCATCATGAAGTCACATAACGTGACGGCATGTTTACATCGTCGCTCGGTCAAAGATTGGCCGACCCAAGAGGCACTGTAGAACCACGTGAGTTGAAGAAAGCTGCCAATGCTTACGATCCCGGAGGCTGTTGCACGTTGGGTGCACGTTGGGTGCAGTAAGATTTCGGAGTTGGGGGGGGGGGGGGGGGTAATCCATTAAATCGGCTGACAAGTAAAGTAAAGGAAGATGAAGCAGAAGCTGGCTTTCGCGTTCGAGTCGTCTTAGGAAAATGCCTAAGGGCCCTGTGAATTTCTGGCTTGCCCACTTCACTATGTCTTGACTGCACCCCCCCCCCCCACCTCCGTGCCACGCGAGCAAGCGGATGACGTTTGTAGTGACAGCCCCGTCATTGCGAGTATAGTGGCGCGTTCCATCAATAATCGCGAGTTTGAAATAAGGCTGCACGTTTCTTACGGAAAGTAACCTTGTTGCGCCTCATAGTCCGAAGCGCTATCGAATTTAAGAGCGAGATATAAAAAAAAAATGTCGTCTAAGAAACTAGCGCCCCAGTTGACGCTGAAACGCAAGAGCACTGTTCTGGAGAATCTGTTCCGCCGGCTTCATTGACAGTGGTATCGTGCCATGCGTGGTCCTCAGAAAAATCGTTGATGTTCATCACTTCGATGCCGTTCATACAGTAGAGACAGCTCACCACTTTCCCACAATTGAGTACGTAATACTCCAAATCCGGGATCGTCCACCTGCGGCCCCCGCACGACGTCAAAAGCCCCCCCCCTCCCCTTGTCACGTCCTATCTGAAGGCCGACATGGAATTTTGACCTCAAATGGCGTTAAACAGGCAGAAAGAAAGATCGTTTCGATTCGGCCTTGTCCCCCATCTTCACACTAAGCCTGATAACGTCTTCACTCGCCTCTCTTTGCCCAGCTCGACAAAGAGGGGGAAGAAAGATTCTTTCTAGAAATACTAAGTCAGGAAAGGATCTTCATCCAAGAATTCATAAGTGTATGTCAGTTTCGCACGTAATTGCGGATTCGCCGAATTCGCTAATTTTTTCTTTGCCTAAAACATCCCCCCCCCCCCCCCCCCGATTTGCCCTTCGGCCCCCCTCCTTGTCAGCTTCTCGACACTCGGCCCCTCCTTCTCAAAAGGTTGCCGAACGCTGCTCTAAATCATGTCCATTTTTTTTATGAATGAATGAACAACTTTATTTGTCCCTGGGTAAAGGGAAGGGGGCAATAGGATAGAGGGTGGTGGGGAGGAACTACTTGAAGTAGTCCTCCTCTACCCTCTCAGACCACTCCAGGATGGCCTCCTGAATGTCGGGCCTCGAGCTGCGCAAGGCAGCCTCCCACTTCTCCTCACTAGAAATTAGGCGTTTCAGGAAAGGGGGAAACTCCGAAAGCAGTTGTGCATCTGAGATGAAACCCTCAATCGGGGACACCGTGGGTAGCAGCTGCCACATCGCTACGGTCGAGCGGCCATTGCTAGCCAGTCAAGATGACTTACAGCACGCGTCTCTTAACGCTAAATGCGCAATCTACGATATTTGTACGTACTACAAAGATACATAGAAACACGAGCGCAGCGCAACACTATCAACTGGGGATTTTATTAAAGCACAAAAAATATATGTGGCCAGATTACCATAGCCAAAAAAGAACTACTAATGAACAAACAAAGCGCGACATTGAGATAACCTTCCTCTCTTTATGACTAGGTCTTTAGCATGTGATAATGTGGTCATAGGTATGCTTGTTTTAATAAAATCCTCATGTCATACAGTTTGCGCTAGGTTTGTGTTCCTTCTTTACTCTGTTAGCGCGCTTTTCGCGCATCACCGTTGGTATATGTGGTAGCAGCATTATTCATGGATCTAAAGGCTGAATACCACGAAAAAAAAAAAAGTTTCGCCGCAAGGGCGAAGCAGGAATTCGATAGTAAGGCTAGAAGTTAGCTTATTTAGTATCAGATCTGCCTAACTCTACAAAGCCCCTTTTGATCAATGTTGGAAGTTGTTGCCCGAGTCATGCAGCCCACCACCGGCAGCCCTTCATGCTCTTCTGTGCGACTGAGTCGGCTTGCGCGTTGCATGTACGCTTGAGCCGCGCCCGTCTGCGGCTTTCGCAAGCTCTCACACGCACATAAAACTATAGCTCGGCACACTCACTCATGAGTGCACTCAACTCACACTCACTCACACTCATTTGAACGTGGTGAGTTGAGTATGAGTGAGTACTCATGCGTGTGAGTGGACGTGAGTGTGAACGTGAGTGAGAACTCATGCGTGTGAGTGGTCGTGAGTGTGAACGTGAGTGTGTAATCATGAGTGTGAGTGGACGTGAGTGTGAACGTGAGTGAGTGCGAAGGCTGAAAAAATTGTGGTGAGTGAGTTTGAGTGAGTACTCCCTTAAAGTGCCGAGCTATGCATAAAACATACGACGCGCAGAAGGGTGTTATCAATTTGGACTTTATACAAAACATCACGGCGATGGCTAAGACATCCCTCTGGAACTACCTGCGGACAATGAAACGCCTGTGCGTCAGTGACACTATCGCCTGTGCGTCAGTGACACTATTTACCGTAGCCATATAGACGTTTTTTAAAACGACACCCACCAGTGGGGTTACGGACGCTGCCGTCGTTGTGACGTCCTAAGTTGGATCACGTGATTCCACCTTTCTTCACGAGACCATGTCCAAACGATGGGAAGCCGGCGGTTCCGATGCATTTTTTTCTTTCAGTTCCCACTTCAATCAGCCTAACTGTACAACCTTCATGTGCCCCTGCATCTAGAAACAAGAGTTTGGAAAGCGTGACCAATGTTATCGGCGGCATGCTCTGGTGCTGCGTGCACATTAACCCACCACGCATGCAAAGGAGCAGGGTGTAATTTTATATTAACAGTTTTAGCCCAAGGATAGACAACATCACTAGGCATGGCTCACAAAGCTTAGAAAGGACAATGAACCGAAGTCCGACGCATGTGTTTGCAGCAAGAACTTACGAGAACGCGACTTTGTCTGCCGACTAAGATCGCGAATGTTAATTTGGTGAGCAACAGTGAGCTCACACGTGACACTTTCCCTTTCCAGTGACGACGTCCACGCCTCTAAGTCTTTTAAAAAATTACTTCGGGAACGTCATATACACATTTTCAAATTTTCACGACAGGAGGGCAGGGGGGGGGGGGGGTGCGCCATATTGAAGTGCGCGCCGTCTAAAGTGCAAATTTGGCGAAATCGACATCTTCGGCTGCGCGTACTCGAACCGACGCGTTATCCGTTCGTGTGAGATCCCCGCTAAAGCCTGTGTTCACAGATTTTTCGTTTGCTAAGACTGTTTTGTTCGATATCATCGCTGTCACTGACCGATTCGTCGCTGTCTGAGCCGTTGAGTGGCGCGGATTCGCACTAGCGACGCAAGAGTGAGCTCCGCGGCAGTGCTTCGTCGTCGGTACCAATAGCGGCAAGCGTAGTAGCATCAGCGATTTGCGTGCACACGGAATCACTTCTCTAGAGCAGCGTTGTGCGTGGCTGTGGACGCTGTTGTCCGCAGCTGCTACTTCACTTTAGCTACAAGCTTCCGTTCATGCTTGAACAGTAGCAAAAGAATGCACGCAGTATAACTATATTAGGTATCATTATCGCGTCGGTATTCGCATATTTTTGCCAGAAAACACCAGCTAAAGCGGCCGGCTGGGCGCTCTAGATAAGTGTGATTCCGTCTGTACCATTTTTGGAGGGGATCCAAGATGTAGCACGGGAACGTTGTTCTCCTCGGTTTTCTTGCCACCAACGAAGTGCCGTCAACAGAGGCGTGACGATGGCGACACGTGGAAGTTCTTTCGATTTACTGAAACCACTTACTGATGCCGCAATTCAGGCGATGACGGAAAGCGATGCAGCGCGATCATATGACACCTGCACTCATTGCGTGGCGTACTGTGCTGCAGACACACGATTACACCTAAAATGTTCCTCTTGCGCTGATTCTTCGTGCACGGGTACACGACACAGTGATGGCCAGATAATCTGTTCTTCGAAAGCGCGCAATTTCCTGCCATGACGGTCACTTTTTATCGAAGAGGGGCGACTATTATTACACATACTACATCCAAGCTTACTGAAGCTACACAGACACGTACAGCAAAGGCACGCGAAGCCCTAAGAACGATGACAACACTGAGAACATACCCTCGGCACCAGCAACGCACTTGTACGAGGGTGCTCCTGTGAAAAGGTGTATAGTCAACCCCCATCCTACGCCCGCTGATCGCGAGGAACATGTCATTGGGAGAGCACCGACACGCAGAGAAAAAAATGAGCAGGGGGGAACGCATTTTGATATAAAAATGTAGTCTCTTAAAGAGTTTCTGGTTTGACAAGAAAATAAGAAAGAAAGCTGGGATGAAAGCGTACAATTAATTCTTTTGTTTTTCCTAGTCGGGAATTCGTCCCGGCGTCTGTCCACAGAAGCTCGCCGTATGCTTGGAAGCTGACATATACCTGATGAGTTGGTTAAGAGCTTCTCGATCGCAACCCTTCAGCAACAAGACCGCGGGCCACGAATTCTATTTCCAGTGTACACTACGGTTATTACGTGTGGATGAACAAAGTTGGTACGGGCCGAACCGGAAGAAAACGAACATTTCGAGCAATAAGTTCAGCGGCGAAGCTAGTCGGAGGTTTGGAGGGGTTCATCCCCCACCGCCCTCAAATTATTACATTCTGTTTGTGCATATATACGCGCACCCATACAAACACACGCAATGACATAAAGGGAGCTTAAAAAAAGATTCTGGCCACACCCCCTGTGTACCTTCATGCTTAAAATCGTGCTTATGTGGGATTAGGCTTACATCGACCTTTTTCATCTGATTGCTTTTAATGGGATTGGACGGGAGCGAGGAAAGAGGCAGAGAGAGAGAGAGGCATCCTAAAGACGTGGAGCTTAGACGTGCTCCTGCAAGGGCTGCAGAATAGAGCGCCAGACTTTACCTCCTCGAGAGCTACTTCAGGATGGAAGATACGTTGACCTAGACGAAAACAGGCAGTGCCGTTTAAGCAAATAAAGCACCGACCAATAGAGTGTCAGAAGTCACAGGCTTCCAGAAAATTGGTGTTCGGTTTGTTGAAGGAAAGGAGCTCCCTTTAACTATACTCAACGACCACTTTTCTTCACAGCACTTTGGAAACTACCGAACCGAAGCGCATGCCAGCTACCGCGCCAAAAAAAATAGCGCTTAAGTTTACTGATAAGTTTCTCATTTGCTTTGCTGAAATAAATGTTGCTTTATTTATTATGAGATTCAAACAGTTGCGAGAAGTCGTAGGTAAAATGCAGTTATTGTTAACTTTGCAAGAATGCCTTCCATTTCATTCCACTTCTTAGACAGCACCACATTTACAGCACACCCGTTTTCCAAAGTAAATATGGCGCCCGTGACGTAGTGGGTCAATGTGCGGCCGCAAACGCGCTGTTTAGTCCTCCAAGAAAAATATACTCGTAATATTACACTAAAATGTACACTAAACCATCGAAATGTTCCTCGCACTCATATTGTCATGTACATAATTTTCTAAACACGTTAACGATGCGAGCGAGCAAAACCGAAATCAGCCGCAAGCTGCCGTACTACTCGCGGAGCAACACGAATGTGAGCAGGCCCCTCCTCTGTAGCCTTCGCTCCAATCAGGGTTGCCGTTGGGTCGACATGAAAAGGAGCCAGAACTCACGCCAAAGGTAGCCAAAGTAGCCATGCCATTTGATATTATCGCCGAATTTCTAGCCACATAGAACAGAAGCGGTATTATCAACAGAGTCTTTACTATTGATGAATAAATAAACACATTTTGAATAAGTAAAACCACAAGTTTAAATAAGAGCCATGGCACCAACTGGAAATTTTCGTCGCCAACGGGGTCCTAAACTAGCCAATTTGGCGCAAAGTAGCCACCAACGGCAACCCTGGCTCCAATGTCAAGATAAGTTGTCGCCGAGTCAATCACCATGGGTGGTACCAGGGGAGAAGGCGAGGGAGGGGGAGGTGTTTGAACATCCTTGAGTGTGGGGGGCATGCCCTCACTGGTCTTAAACTTGTGGGGGGCGACGCCCCCCTCCCACGGTTCCGGAGCCCCTGACCGATAGAGCGAACGAGGCCGAAAGAGAGAATGGTCTGTCGCTCTATCGATCTGTCAATATCATGAGCCACTGGCCTCTATCCTCGCTTTCTTCCTACGTCACACACATTGGCCCCTCGGTCGGAGCTCCTGCGCATGCAGGGCTGGCACGTGCACTGCGACTGGCTCCGCTTGTCGTAACGGGGCTGTCGGAGTTTCGCCTGGTTCGCGACGCCTGCAATGCACAGAGAGGTGTGCGTAGCACTCGAGCGCTGTCAGTTTCCGTGACAATATGTAACGAATGTTACAATGCTACAACTTCGGATTGCCAAAACTTCGAACACAGTTGGTGTTGCCCCAACACGAAGCTGCGCTCAGAATTCCCATTAGGGAGTATCGTAACCGTCGGTGATTTTTTTTAGGAGCGAAGCTCCTTAGGCCGGCACCCCGCCGTCGCCGTTGAAGCTCCCTGGCACGGTGCCAGCTGTGGCGTCTCCCCTTCACGCGGGAAAATAAATGAGCTTTATGAGCGCTGGAACGCGGATGGCGTCTGCACGATTAGCAAAGCGCGAGAATACGAACGCATGCGAAACGGAGGCAAATTAGTCTCCCTCTACCTCTTTCTTCGACTCTGCCCTCTCCCCCTCAAACCGGCGAACGCGCGGAACCGTCGCTTCACCCTGTCCTCCGCACCAGTGGTTGGTCCGTTGCCTGGACAATGAAACGCCGCGCGCACCGAACGCAGCGTCCGTCCCATTTCTAAGGAGCTCCGCTCATCGGTTGTATTCGTACACGGAACAACAGCTAGTTTTTTTTTACACAGCTTCTTTTACATCTATAGCAACGTCGTTCGATATTCTACTTTGCCGCCATTCGATGCATGGCCAAAGAAGAACTCAATAGACACCACGACGCATCGACATTTTCATAAGTCGTCTCCGACTCGGAACTGCTTCCGGAAAGGAATTAGCTGCTCGCCCTACTTCTCATATCATTCCAATTTGTTGTCGTCGTATTCCTGCTTGGGCCTTGCGGCAAAATTAACTTTTTTTTTTTTGCCCGGTATTCAGTCTTGAGATACATGAAAAGTACAGCTATCATATCTTGAAGCGGTGATGCGCAAGAAC